>CAEGAF010103409.1:0-164066 GCA_903067075.1 Micropoecilia bifurca
GAGAAAACCCACGCATGCACAGGGAGAACATGCAAACTCCATGCAGAAAGGCCGGGGCCGGGAATCGAACCCAGAACCTTCTTGTTGCAAGGCAACAGCTCTACCAACTGCGCCAGTCCAAAATGTCACAAAGTGATAATACCCACACAATTAGCACGTTGACCTAAAACTGCAATTCAATTCAGTGGATATTTATTCTGTCTTCCTCCAGTCTTGTATCCATCTGTAAGTTTTTATGCAGACACTGTCTTAATATTTATCTTATCAATTCTGACTGGAGTGGTATTTATTATAATTTACTAGTGAAAGATGATTTCCCTAAACTCATTCTAACTGTAATAAACAATATATATTACAATGGACTGTTGGTCATTAGGGGCTTAGGTGCAACAGTCGCCTATGAAAAGCTAAAATCCGCAAATACTGGAGACTGTTTCTATAACAAGTTGAAACACCAATTCTAACATAATTTGCATTGCTTTTGTATCTCCGCTCTTGTTGGTACAGCCAATCAGCGCCAAGGAAAATGAATGAATTGACTGCTTTGTAAATGCTAACCAAGCCAAGTAGCATGTGTCCTTTTTTAAGTTTATTTTTATGGTTAAAATTTTAAGTATGTTTTTGTACTAGTTTTTTTGTCCTTTTATGTGACTATAGATGTGAAAAATATTAATTAAAAATGAATTACGTATTTTAGCTTTTTTTTTTTTAGCATTTTGAATAGGTGGAATGTCCGCAAATCATTTTGGCTCGCTGTGAATAGCTGAATCTGCTCTAGCATTAGCTTTGGGTAAATACAGTGTTGGTGTATAGATTTAGCATTACTGGAACTAATGTTTATGATTAGTGCTTTAAGGTTAGTACACCTAGATTTTTAGCTAGCAGTGCCCACCACTGTTGGTCCCCTTTGTATTTACTGAGCAGGTGCTTGTTCTAAAATGTTTTAGCATTATAGGTTTAAAAGTTAATACAAGTATGAGCAGAAATATAGAGGTCATCAGTAATTTTCAGAGATTGGTAAGTGACCAGTTGACACAGTGATTTTAGTCATGCTGTCTTCTTACCCTCAATCTGCGTCCATACACAGTGACTTGACCGCGAGCTTGCTCCTTCCTCTGTCTCCATTCCACCAGGTTGAGGCCGTTGTCGATGGCCAGGGTGATGTTCCTCTTGCTGACGGTGGGGTTGACCGTCCCGGCCAGCAGGTGGGGCTCAGTATACAGGGAGACCTCCATACCATTGGCAAGAACAAGCCGCAATGAGCCGTCCAGACCAATAAAGTAGCTGTTCCGAACTTGTTCTGAAGATGTAGAGAAGATATTAGAAGTGTTACGAGGGAAGAAACAGTCTAGCTGATGTAAGAGGAGCATATCTAATATTTCTTTCTGTGAGGCACAGATATAATGACCTAAAATGGCCGCGCAGCAAAAAGGAAAGCCTTTAGCGGCAGTATTTAACCGAGCCACTGTGGTAACGTTGAGTCTGTGACAACAAAGATCAATAGCGTGAGGTTTCAAAGCACCAGTAAAGTAAAATTTTACAGCTGTTGCAGCAGCCTGGAGGATACTGAGAGATGAAAACTATCAAAGCAGCTAGCATGCCTGTGGCCAGAGAGAAGGCAGGGCATGAACATTCGCACAGATTCACAGGGGATAAATCTGAACCTGCCTGTTTCTTTCCCTGGGTGACAGCCGCCTATGTTCCACTTCAAGAGCAGTGAGTAATGCTACCGCTGAGCATCTTATAGACATCCACCAAGAAAGGCATTGTTTTGCCTTTTCTAAAGATAATAAAAAGACCAGGCTATGTACAGTTATATTTTCCTGAACCTAATCAAAAAAATTGCACACTGGCATATTTTGGAGTAGTTGTAAAAATGGTTATGATATTTTTCCTGGCTTTGGGCAGACAGTGATCACAGAATAGATGATCCGTAACAATTGTTCACACCCCTCACTGCAGCTACAAAGTAAATGTATCTGGTGATATTATTTTTAAGATAAAGAAAACTTTTAACTAGTAAAAGTTAAAAGTTTATTTTCCCTCTGGTTTAAGATAAATTAAACAAAGGAGTTGCTTATCTACAGTTTCTCTTTCAATCAGTTTCACACATTGTTGAAATAATTATGAAAAAAGAAACAAAACATGTTAAATTGTCACCGACCTGGCAATGCTGTACAGAGATAGCAGTGTATTAATTAGAAGCAGAGTTTCTGGTGCTACTATAGTGATAAACAGATGTATAAGTCAGGATCACTCAACAGAATCAACAGTGAAGTGAAGATTTTCATCTTATGTTTGAGATTCTGATCATGATGAACAGGTTAACTAACGGCTAAAAATCACAGCTATTAATGGTCAATTAGTGCCAGGTCAGGTTAAACAGGATGTTTTATTGCCACAGTGCATTACAAAATCTCCAATCAGTTGTATTTTTCACCAATTTTCCTGGAGGGTCTAGCAAGGACCACCTACACTGTGTTTCCCGATTCATTTTTTATGACATAAAATCAATTTTTACTTTTTTCTTTTCTGGGAAATGGATGCTCACTAACACATGTTCTTAAAAATAGAACAGAAAAGAAATACGGCTTTGATTACGGGCGATGATTTAAAAGCAGTCACACACCAGGCGTTGTAACGTTTATAAAAATTTTCTGAGATTTGCACCCGAGTCGTCTGCCTTTGTCTGAACGTCGTAAAATGAGGGCAAAATTCATTTCCTCTGGAGCAAAAGTGTGGATGAATTGCATCTGAAAAGGTCAAAACCTTATATCAAAAACAAAGTCATGCTGATTCTATTTATCCACTTCACTGCTATGTTGTTTTGAGGATGGAATCCCTTGTATTGTTTTAGTTAATACTGTTAAAAATCTGGCCTACCAAAGTACAGGTTGAGCCACAAGTTACTCCCACTGCAGCAAGTTCTCAAAGAGGGTCAGTTCGGAAAGACAGCTATTTTTCCCCTAGCTCTTTTCTTGAAACTAGTTTGCCTTGAGGCTTCCTACATGGAGCTGCAGGCCTTCCTGAGTTAAAGCAGGAGTTAGACACGACTGTTACCACAGCTCCAAAACCAATGGAGCATTTCAAAATTCGGCGACTACCCATCCATCCATTCATTATCTAAACCTGCTTATCCTTGCAGGCAGGTGCTTATCTCCAGCGGTCGATGGGCGAGAGGCAAGGTTAGACCTACTGCTGGTCCATTGCAGGGTGTTCATTGCTTGTACAGTCAAAACTGCTGTAATTTAAGCATGAATATGTAATTTACTACAATCAGGTTATCTTTACAAGAAAGTAACCTGCTACGTAAGGAGAAAAACTGGGGCCATCCCCAGGGCAAAGTCTCAGCAGCACCAACTTCACTAAAGAGGCAACTTTTAGAGTTTAACTTCAAAGAGAATCTAGTGATGGCATGACCAAACAGACTAGAAGAGGTGCTTCATTTATGAGGAAGAGGAACATGTCTCCCGTCAGAACAACTCTTCACCCTTTACTTTTAGAGTAGCACTTAAGTTTCTAACAATTTTCCATGGTAGAACCAAAAACCTCCAATGTATTCTATTGAGATGTGTTTAAACACAGATCTGGGAAGTTTTGCCTGAATTTACATTTAGTTACTTTCAACCTCAAACCACCAGATTTCCTCAATGAAAAAGTAAAAGTCCCCTAATTACTGGAGCCCATCTTTGTTTACTTTAATCTCAGTACAAATTCAGCTGTGCTGTTTGGTTTGTTAGAGAACATTAGTGAACAAACAGCAGTATGAAGACCAAGAAGCACAACAGACAAGTGGGGAAGAAAGTTGAGGAGAAATTTAAAGCAAGGTTATGTTATAAAACAATATCCTATGTGTTAAATTAATCACTAAGCACTGTTAAATCCATCATCCAAATAAATAACGAGTAAGACCCTGCAGAAAACCTGCTAAGACATGATCATTAACCTAAACTGAAAATGAAAGAAAGGAAAGAACAAATCACAGAGAGAGGCTCATAGTCACTTTAGAGGAGCTGCAGAAATGCACAACTATACAACAAATATTCACTCAGTGAAGCTAAGAGAATCGATAAATCTGGAAATAACCAAAATAATTAAGTATGCATTTGTTTCTTTACAATAGTTAAACTACAATGGGCCTAATTTAAAGCATTAAAACATATGTTGTAAAGATATTGCTTCTAGTCATGGATTGAGATGGTTTCAAGTAGCATTCATTGTGACAACTGAAGCTTCCCAATAGCAAAAAACTACTTCACCAAATGCTTAGAATCTTAAAAAAAAAACATAAATTTAATGGACAACCAGCAACAAGACTTTGAAATTGATGCTCACAGCTGCTCTCTGTCCAGCTCTGTCCAGATATTTTTCAGAGAGGAATTGGCTAAAACTTTCAATTTCTCGATGTGCAAAGCAGATACAGAAGCTCCCTTGAGGCTGTATTTGTAGCTAAAAATGCTTCTGCTAAGTAATGACTAAATCAATTCAAAACGCATACTTAGCTTTCCAATTTTATATTTATATAACTACATGTATACAATTAGTGGTGGGACTTGAAATTTTCAAATTAATTTCAAGGTTTGTAATTATTTTTTTGTATTTTAAAGCAACATATAAACAACATTTTTAATTAAAAAACTCTTTAAAAATCATTTTATAAACAGATGTGTTTTTATAAGTTATTTAGGTCATTCAACCATCATACAAGAGCAAAATACTATTACACCCATTCAGCTTTTTTCTTTGAAAAACCACATTAGAAATGTGGAGCGTGGACGTTTATGTTATCATTGTGGACGCTGTTGCTTATTGCAACATGTTCTGCATTGAAGTGGCATTTTAAGCTTGAATAACTTCTATATCTCCTGTTTTCCAGCATCCCATTAAGTTGCTTTTGAACTAAAAATCATCCCCTGGAAGGTAAAGAATGGCAGCTTTGTTGTCCATTGCTGTTGGTTGTGTGTCATATTTAAGGATGTACCAGAACCACAAAAATACAAAAGTTCCAGTTGAAAACTTTGTAGGTGGAAAACAAAACAACAACAAAAAAACGATCAATGTTGTTTACCTTTTAATTACATAAAAATATCTAATCAAATTCTCAAGTATTCCTAGTTTATATGCTGGACTATTTAGAGATCCCTAAAAATCATTTGAGATTCAGGGTGTAACATGACGTGGGAAGGTTTGTGTGTGAATACTTTTTGAAATTACTAATTTGTTGTGTGAAAACTATAGGATATTACTCATGCCATTAAGAAATGGCTGCACACCCTCAGACTCCACTGATGTCCCTCAACCAATAAAGTGTGATGCCAAACTGGAGGGATAAAGTTAAAACGTTTACAGTCAGGCAGTGCAGTAACGAAAAGAGTGTGTGTGCAATTGCATTTTACCCTTCAAGATGACAGTTTAATGTAAATGCTTGGTTTGACACAATGTGTCTGTGTCAACGAATTTGGGTCTCAGACAAAAAATTGACTCCCATCACCGAGGCACTCACCTTGCAAAAGTGTGTAGAAGTTGCCAGAGGCAGACAGGTTGGTGGTGACTGTGATATCC
The DNA here is from genome assembly GCA_903067075.1 of Micropoecilia bifurca. Classification (NCBI taxonomy): domain Eukaryota; kingdom Metazoa; phylum Chordata; class Actinopteri; order Cyprinodontiformes; family Poeciliidae; genus Micropoecilia; species Micropoecilia bifurca. The sequence goes on from CAEGAF010103409.1 coordinate 5,563, forward strand.
TCTCTGTTGGATCCCTCCGTCTGGATGCGGACCGAACTGTCGGCTTCTGTGCGGTAGCTGCTTACTCTGCCGGTGGGGTAAGTGATGTTGGTTAGTCGCCCGTAACCGTCGTACCTACGATGGAGAATATTTGAAATAAGGATCAGCTGTAGGGAAAGGAACCAATTTGAAAGAAAAATGACATCTACTTCAGCAATTCTGACTTCTTATCTGTTAAGAAAATATTTTAGTGCTAACTTTTTCCCTTCCTGCTGCCACAAACTGCAAATTGCAAAATGCGATTGTAAAAAGGCAGCAAATCAACCAGTGCAGAAAAAAAGATAATAAATTCAATATTGTTGTGGCACAACAAGCTTTAAAAGTAAAATCGTCGGAGGAGTAATTATGCAACCACAGAGTTTTGAAACTTTTATCTTTTTCAACATTACATGGAAAAAACAAATACAGTAATGATGGAAAATGATAGAAACCTGTAATCAAGCATTGCATAAATAAATCTTTGCAACTTTTATTGCAAGATTTTTCTGCTGATTTCAATTGACCTACGCATTTTTTTAGTCTCAATAAATGCTCAATTAAACTAAAGCAAAGTAGCATTTCAGAATTATTTTTGTCTGTCATAATAACATAATAATGAAGCTGTTGTTTGATCTTTATGTTTATATAAGGCCATTTGCACTTGCATTGGAGTCTCATATGAAGCAGCAAGAGATGATGTTTATGTAAAACAAGGTTCACTGACGAATGCTATGTCAGAATTTGGAGTGTGAATCTGTATTTTTATCTGTTTAAAAATACCTACAATTAACCTAAAAAATTATTTTCTGAAGCCACACATCTATGGCAATTTTCCATCTACCTTTAATTCAGTAGCTGTTGGATAATATGGCAGAACTCCAAAGTTGCCCCAAGTGTCCACTTTTGTTAGTTGTGTTTGAAATGCTACAGGAGAAAAGCGTAAACTTCTTCTAAAGAGAAAGGTTTCACAGCAAAGATGAGAAAGCACACACCTTCATGCATTTGGAAAACATCTTATTAGCTTAAAAGATTAGCAACATCACCTAATCTCATTATGTAGCCTATGAAAAAGGAGCACTGAAGTGCAAATCCTCTGAGAGATGCTGTCTCCCTCCAGCCTACAAATCAGCTCATCACATACAAGAACATGAGTGGCCAGATTGTTTCATTCTGCTCAGAGAGCACGTCAGCATCGAACAATTTGAAATCTTTCAGATTGCCTGTTCGAGGAGTGAGTGAGCAGTACATTACTTGGAATGAAGACTTTTATCTGTGCACTGAATACATATTAGAACGCCCTCCTCTATGTTGCTGCCTGCTACAATAAAGCCTCTAATAAATGAGCTGGCGGGTGCTGGTTTACAGATATTTCCTCAGTGCTCCCATCTCAAATGTCTAATATGGAAAGGAAGAGTGGGAGAAGGATAATCTCAGAGAGATAAATGTTATCTGATCCAAGCTGGTGCAAGGTACATTTCTTCCAGTTCAGAAATTGGGAAAATAGCATCGTAATTAGCATCTAAGCATATGATCCTCCCCGTCTTCATCTTGTAAACAAACCTAAGCTTTGAAAGCATACATTACTCATGATCTAAATTGTACAGTCTAGCTGCTTAATTTATTCAGCTAGTTTGCCTTTCTCACAAAAGTCCAGTGGACAAATCTTATTCGCATTAGGTGGCTTGATCACTGACCCACACTCTCTCTGTCTCAATTATAAGCCGTGAGCTAGCTAGCTGAGCTGCTAATGGCTGCTGCCTGCCTCGGCTCAGCTGCCCATTAGTTTGCTTTCTTTGAACAAGAGGGGCACGCAGGGGCAGGGTGCTCAAAAGAAGCAGAGAACCGTTTCCCCATGGTTGGCCATGAGTCTATTCGGATCGCATCAGCTCTGTGTGACATGTTAGCTCCATGACCTTTCACGCTAGGGCCCAACAATGGGCCGAAAGCTTCATGTCAGCATCACCTGCAGCACAGTAAATGTCAATTTTACGCGGGATTCTCTTATTTTGCTTGCTGCCTTGAATTTGAGGGGATATAAAAAAAAAGAAAAGCTTATTGTTGCAACACATCAGCTAAAGCTAACTACGTTTGAGTGCATGTGGCAAACTCGAGGCCTGTGGCCTAATTATGGCTCTGCATAACTATTTCTGTGGAACCAGAACTTCAGCACATCACTTATGTGCTTAAAGGTTTCATCAGTCAAATCAAATTAGTTTTTATTTGTATAGCACCAAATTGCATCAGTGTGAAAAAATTAAGAACTACTTCTTGAATGTGGAGAACACTACAACATTTTAATAGTTTGTTAATATGTGGTTTTATCAATACATTCTGCCACAACCAGCCTTTTTAAGACATTTATAATCTTGATGTGGCCCAGCGGTGTCTAAAATGAGTTAGACACCGCTGCTTTAGAGAACTAGTGTAGCTTTTTTCAACACAATTCTCTATTTCTACTGGCTGTTGAAATTCACATCACAGCGCAATTATAGTACTGCATCCAAGCTGAGCGGATTGTAGCAAACGGTTTCAATTAATATTTATAAAAATGCATCTGACCTGCTGTGTTTAATTTAGTGCGTGATATTCAAAATTTTAAACACTATTAATGCTTGTATATTATTTATGTCAAATTCCACAGAGCAGGGGTGTATCAAGGAATGTTTTAAGAAGACTAAATGGGGGCCAATTGACGATCTTTGGGGTGTCACCAAAAATCAAAACCTAGTGATAGACTTTATAGAGTGATTCAAATATTGATATAGACATAAATACATGAATCACTTAAATAATTGTAACTAATTATTTTTCTTAAGAAATTAAAAATATTATCCACATACAATTTCTATCTTATAGTAGGAAGAGTCTTGCTTCATGAAAAATTTTCTTTCAAATGACTGAACAGATTATTGCAGAAATACTTGCAATAAAATTATGTGTGACCTCAAACCAGTTTGATTAGCAATAAATACTTAGATTACAGTTCAAACTGTAGGAAGATACTTTAAAGCTTTACTCTAAAGAGACACTGAAGTCAGTCGCACAGTAGCCCAATTTCCTACAGTTGAGCTCAAAGATCTCTTCTCCTCACAATCATCATCAGCAGCAGCCATAATCTGTTGTAAGATGTTTATAGTAGAGTGTAAAATATGCAACTGTCAGGTCACTACAATATCTACTTCTATTGTCTTATGTGTTTTAAAAACGTTCTGAGATGCTCTCAGGTTTATAGTCATAGTCAAATGATTTTGGGAACATTGATTATAGTAATAAAATTATCTAAGGGTCAGAAGTATGTTTGTGAATACCATAAATGTCAATGGAAGTGAGGTTGCCAAGGGGTACAATGAAAAGAAAATCCAGCAGACATCTTTTGTTTCCTTGTCAATTCTGAGTCTTATATTTGCTCCTAATTAGAATATCCTTTGATCTATACACCACCGGATATAATCACATAATTATTAATACCAGCAAATGTTTAGCAGGGCACTTTGTTGGATGGAGATAGATGGCAGCGAATTCTGCTTCAGACCCTCAGGTGGTGTTCTGACCTTCAACGCTAATTATTCAAGGAAAAACAAATGCTCTTTATTTGGTCTAAATGAAACATGGATGAACTGATTTGCCTGCAGGTAAAAACAAAGTTATTGCTTGACTTGAAAAAGAAGAAGCAGGAAATTGAGTAATTGAATCTCTCCTTTGTTTGGAACAGGCTATAATATGCAAATTTCATAGGAAAAACAACCCCAAAAATACAAAGGTAGATATATTTTTTGGAACAAAAGTTACTGTAAATACGTCAATCCAGATTTGTTTATTTCAAGGCATTAAATATATTCAGGGCACCTTTCTGCTTTGCATTTAGTTGTATGGCTGTCATGGTAAAAGGAACAGTTTAAAAACAAACAGAAGTTAACTTCAAATAATAGTCGAAGAACTCATATTAATTTGACCTTTTTCTCTTTAAAACCATTATCACTGATGCCGTATATTAGTAAATAGATTCTGACTTTTTTTTCCTCAACATATAACATCAAACTGGAATATTCTAAAGTGCTACACTTATTCTCCATGTCTGTTTATTCACACAAACAAGAAATTCTGACCCTGAAAACAAACTGTTCTTATTCCATCTTTAAAAAGTCCTTTGTGCAACTTCTGCTCTATGATCTTCCTGTTTCTTTACACATAAGCAAAGGTTGCGGCTCGGATCTAATAATAACCGCAGCTGTTTTGCAGAACGTCAAAAAATATATGCTTAAAATTCCAAACACCTAGTGTGTGTTTTGTGGCCAGAGGCAATTTTCTCTACTTCCAGAAATGCAAATATTTGGGTGCATTACTGCTTTCCACTTTCATTCGAAGCATCTCAGGTGACAGCCGAATCAAACACAGGTGATAAATGTGTGTGCATATTAAATAGAGCGTCTGATTACATGTCAAAGTTACATTCAACTGGTGAGGTGTGACAGATGTCTGAATGGCAAATCTGCTTAATCACATGTTTTGGGATGACATCCTGTTAGCACAGGTCCCACCTTTTGGTACAGCATGTTAGGATAAGGGACAGGCTGCTGAGCTCAAATCACGGGAACATGAAATCCTGCGCTCATATGCCGAAGAGTGTAGGAGGGTTTTCAATTGTTCCCACTCAATGTGTGGTTCACCTCAGCCAATTACTACCTCTGGCTATTCTATTATGACTACATTAATCAGCCTTCACATCCCTACGGGTTAAAATTTTCTACCGAGCAGATGCATCTCTATCCATCCTGTATCCAACAATGGAGGGTCTGCAGTCTGTCACTGCAAGGACGGGTGCAGATGAGTAACATATCACCCGGTAATCCTATTTGGTATGATAACGGCAAATAGGATTACACTCATACTTCCACAGGTCTTGCATTTTCACGGACTTGACATCCAGCCATAAGAGGGGAGTTCATATGCCAAAAAACACTTAATTCACTCTTCTACAAAAATGTCTTAACATAGGATGACAACACAGAATCAAAAGCTGAGATGGAGGCATGAGTCTGTTAGACTTGCACTGAAATCTCATAAACGATCTTTACCTCATCTAATTAGGGGTGAAAGTAAGGCAGTAAGTGCAAATCATTCGAGTAAAATGACTTACTTATTTTGTGAGAATCCCTGATTAAAAATTCCCAAGCCTGTTTGGCTTCTGATCCAAAGAATAAGATTGGAAGACACTCGTAACCCTACATACCACTGGTTCCAGACTACAGATATTGATAAGTTAATCAGTTGAAACACCCAGGATATCCAGGAGAGCAAATTCTTTTTTCTTATACCTATTTTGTAGTCGAGATGATCTCTAAACAATGTAGCTTAATGTTTAATCAATGTGAAATTGTAATGGAATAGTAAACAGATTTCAAGATAATTGTACTAATTATATTCATATCTACATGTGGTTTAAATATGGGTGAATTTGATAAAAGTCAATGCCTTAGTTTAGTTATATTTAGATAAACTAAACTAATCAGTCAACATATTTTTTGGGCTACATAAAGATTAATTCCTAGTTCACAGAGCAGGTAAATGCCACCCATAACCAACTTTCCCACAATCTGTCACAATATTAGATTTGTGCCACTTCCAAATATGGTGCAAAATTGGATTCATATGCAATAGTTTTTAAATCGTTGGCATTCTGAATGGTCATGCTGCATTTTATCATCATTGCTGATGATAAAATGCTAGACATGGTAAGTCTGGACGTAAACAATGGCTGAAAATTATAATTACAAAATTATGAAAGAAGTCTGTCACAACCCCACCAATCTTGATTCTGACTAAACAAACTGAATAAACTTCTCTACAGAAGGTGCAGTTACTGCCCCACAAAGGCCGTTGCTAACTAATTGTCCTTTATTTTTACTAGCTTCCTTTGTTTGTCTTATTATCTTGTAACAATATTGTAAGCTCTCATTGCCAAATAACTTTAAAATCAATTCACAGATGATAGGTAATGTTTACTTACTCAAAGAAAGTCGTCCATCCATTTTCATTCGTCTTAGAAGACAGAAGTCCTGAGCTCCCATGGTAGGTCATTACAGCTAGTTCTTGACCCTGTGCAGCAACGGTTTTGAGGGCGTTGTTAGTACCAATGGTGAACCAAAAGGTCTGCCCATCAGGGACCATTAGCCACAGAGGCATCCCTGTAGTGTCTCGTCGGATGGTCACTGTGTTCTTGTTCTTATCTGTGATACCACTTATATCTCCCTTTCCTGTGTAGGTCAGATTGTAGAGATGGTCTCCTGTTGTCAGACTTTGTGTGAAAATGTGGCTGCCATTGGAATCAAACAGATAGAGTTCATCATTAATTGGAGAGGATACCTCATACATACTGAGAGGATTCAGAAAGGGTTTGTTTTTCCGCACGTAACGAATACGAATGTTTCCAAGATCTGCAATATAAAGCTCTCCATCTGGGCACACAGCAAGGGAAGAGGGCGCATTCAGCTTGGCGTCCTTGGCATAGCCTCCATCTCCAGAGTAACAATCGCAGTTGACGTCATTTTTGCAGTCGCAGCCAGTTGGTGCCCCGGCCACCAGAGAGATCTCTCCATTGGTGGACACCTGTCGCACTCTGTTGATTTTCTTTTCATCAGACTCGGCGATGTACAAAACACCATTGTGTGACACAGTCAAGGCATTTGCTGACTCCAGAGTTGCATGGATGGCCACTTTGCTCATGAGAAAGTGATCAATGCCAGGTACTTGGCAGTGCATGGGGCGGCCTGCTACAATGCGGACTTGATGGTTCTCTGAGACTTGTAGAACAACATTGTTGTCCAGAACGTACAGAGAGTTGTCCATGGGGCTCACTGCCAGGTCTGTCGGCCACTCAAGACGTACCTAGAACGACAAAAATATATTTAAAAAATCAGCTTCAAGTCACAAAAAAGATGATGGAAGAAATATGAATATTAGGTCTCCACAATGTTGGGCATACTTCTAATAATGTGCTAATATTGGAGCTAATATTTTGCTTAGCGCTTTAGTGCAAACTTTGAGGAGATTTAGCATACACAGCTTCACCTAAGTTAACTCTTCTGGATCAATTCTAACGTGTTGTCTTTTGTAAACTCTAAGTTGAATAAAATTTGACATCTTTATTGAGATTTTGGTCAAAACCGTAATAAAGGTCATCAAAACCTCAGTGAAGGTCTTGATGACCATTATTGAGATTAATAATTCTTCAAGACGTTACAAGTTTAGATTCATCAGCGTCAGCTAATGCACTAGTTACAACACAATGGTTTAGATCAGAGCATAATCATTTGCTACTCAAAGTGTGAAAAGAAAACTGCATGCCACAATTTTCAGATCAGATTTTCAGTTTGCTTCATGATGATCTGTCACAGAAAATTTCCAGTGAACAAACACATTAAAGTAGCAGTGATGTGACAAATTATGAGAAGTTTTGAATGATTTTGCCCCGTATTATTATTATTGCTATATTACAACAGCACAAGTCCTTGAAAAGAGACAAGAACACCCTCAACAAACAAAAGCCTGCACTGCCTTTGGCTTTTGGAATTATTAGTTATTGTTCTCCTGACAATCTGTCAGGCTTTTAACAAATTGAAATGATTGGATTAATCCCATTTACTGGCCTCCTTCTCCCTTATTGTCCCACTGGGATCTCTAAGAAACATAATCTAGAGTGTCATATTTCACCGGGAGCCTGGGAGCTCACAGGAAGGCTGCTGATTAAATCATGGACCAAAATACAAAAAGTGCTACTGAAAATGCTATTTGCCCGTAAAGCAACAACAACTCTATGCACAGGCACAGGAGTAACAAATTCCCCAGCTTTCTGCCCTTTGCATAACAAAATAAATAAGTCTTAGACTTGCATATAAGCCCTTTAGTTTACTATTGAGAAGTAAATGCAATGCTGCCAGAATAATTAATTTGAATCTGACAGGACATTGAGACCTAGTGGAAAGAGAAACAACTTCAAGTGTCACATGCAGTTCATATCCTATAAACCTCCAGTCAGTTTTCACAGGAATCGGGGAGGATTATATAATAGGATAGATGACATACAACAAACGGGCAACTGACAGCAGATACATGTCAGTTTTTAGTGAGCAAAAAACTGCATTTACTTGGGTAATGAAAGGGGGGGACTTTAAATTTCTTAAAACCTATTTCTTGTCAACACTGCGGGTTAAATATTTCATGAGCCTGAGTGTGGAGCGGCTCATGGGACCTGCCTGTAAGGAGGTTTTCACGCCACTCTGACTGATGAGGGGATATTTCCTGAGCTGTCGTCCCACATGCTGTAACCCGATCACAGCCTGCACTTTATACAGTGGGACTGCTGTCAGCAATGCCTGCCTGATAGGCCTTTTGCCATCCCCACCCCAAAGGAAAAAACTCCCAAAAGAGTGTTCATGAGGTGGGGAGCAAATCCCAGATTAGTACCAACACCAAGTTTTTTTAGGGGGTATTTGAAGGCTATAGAGGATTTCTACCTTCTTTCAGCCATTTCTTTTCTATAAGGCTTGGAAGGTTATCAAAGAAAGAAAAAGATGTCATTTTTACTAAATTCTCAATTTAAATTGAATGCCAAAGTTTGAGACTTTATAAATCTTTTTAAAGCTGCTACCATCCCAGAATAGGTTACCAAAATTAACTTTAAGGCTTTAAAACCTGTCAAAAAATATTACATTAAGATTAGAAGACTTTTCTCTTGCTGTTTAGAGCATAGAGTTGTGCAGTGCTGTGGGTCTTCTGCCATTCAAGTGACCTAAAGAAGGCACAACTTTTACAACTTTTCTTGTATTTCCAAGGCAAATATAGAAAAATGCATACACAAGGTAATCCACTGCTTCAAAGGAAAAGCTGAGAAATAATAAGAATAAATGCATTATATAATAAATGAAGGTGAATGAAGGTGTTACTCTGAGTTTTCGATCAAAAAGTCCTGTAAAATTGTAAACAGTGAGGAGAACCAGACTTTCTAAGCAAACTAACCAGGACTTTCATTAAAGCAGACTAAACAGGACTGAAGTGAAAACACCCTTAGTATCGTCAATACTTCAGGGGCAACACAGCTACAAATAATTTTTAAAAACCAGGAGAGCAAGAAATCTAGACAGCAGCTTGTGAATTCTAGGTTATGAACTGTTTCTGTCAAAGATACATAATTCAGTTTGTAACACTTATTTAGATGCTGCAGTGATTCTGGAGACACAAGAGACATCATCAGGTTATTGGAGCACACATTTGTCTTATTCTCTGAATTTTGTCTTAAAAATATCTGCAAAAGATTGTTGGACTTGTATACAAGTTCAGGAGAGAAATGCGGTGAGGGACTTGTCAGCCTGTCAACAACAGTAAATAAACTTTGGGTGTTTTTGCAGTTTTGTCAATAATATCAGAAAGATATAACTGCCTTGCTGTTTTTAAATAAATGTCACAGTGAACTTTAACCTCTGTTTTTCTCCAAAGGCATTTAGCTGCTCTCAGAAATCAGAAATAAGCAAAAATAAAGACAAAACAGGCCATATAAGATGTGTCTGGAAATTGAAACCAGATTTTTACTGAAAACGATACAAACACATTTTATCTCACTTTCTAAAGTTAGATTTAACGTCTATTGGTGTAGGTCAGTTACCAACATTATTTCTGTCTTCTACATGCCGGAAAACGAGGACATTTTTAAAGGTCTGACCCAAGTCATATAGTTTAAAAGACACATTTCTCAAATATATGTAAAATTCTAAATTCAAAAAACATCACCAAAAATGTTAATTCTCAAAACATGGTCTGATAAATGTTCTAGCATGTAGCAAATACACACAATTTTAGTTACTCTAACTGACCTAAAACAAGAGAAGTTGGATTGATTTAACTTCAAAGAGTGAGAAATGTTTAGTCTTTTTATTCGGTTTATGTAAATGTCTGGTTTCAATTGTATGTCACACATTTCTGTGAAAGCATATTTTTACTCAAGGTTACCACACCATGAAAATCGAATACCAACTCCTGAAAATGTCCCAATGATTCAGTCTGAAGATTTGTTTTTCTATTTGACTAAAATCTGAACTCAGCAGGGAACACAGGAAAGCAAGCCTTTCATTTTCTCAGAAATCCAACAGACTGAAAAAGCAAAACAGGAACAATCTAAGTCCATGGTGTAAACAGATAAAGACTTCTGAAAAAGTTCAAACTTGTTTTGCGATGAAATAAAAAAAAGTTGAAAGATAAAAAAAACAAAAAAACATTAAAGAGATGAATTAAGAAAGATTCTTGCTGCAGTTTCCTCACAGGAGACATGGTGCAGCAAGATAAACTCATCAGAGAGGGAAGGCATTTGACAGTATTTCTTGGCTAAATCAGGTGTGGAACACAACAAAAGTAATGACCACTGCCATGAGCCTTCTCCAGAGAAACCCATTTCTGAGCGAGGTTACAGAGAGTGTTTGAAGTAGGAGCCTGTGTGCTCTGGATGAATTTTTAATGGATGCTTTTTACTGTCTGAGTGTCTCTGGCAGTGCTTGTGTGATTTGTCATCATTGTCGAGCTGCACCCAGCCTGCATGTGTCCTCGCGGCAGCAGCAGTGGGAAGGTGAGCACATATAGGTGCTTGTGTGTGGGAAAAGGTAAAGAACCAAGAAAAGGTAAGGCATGGGCGGTGGGAGGGATGAAATCCCCTCCTCAGGGTGGGAGTCTGGAAATGGGCAGCTGGAGGCTTTGCTCCAGTGTATGAAATCCTATCAACAGAAAAAGCTTTTTTTTCCCCCGCAGCAACTGTTTGCTAGTTGTGCTCAATAATATGCAAAACTATCTGAATGCTTGAATCATTTGGAGATGTGTAGGTAAGCAGAGTAGAACTGAAAGCACAGTGCCACTTGTGGTTTGGGTGAATCTGCTGTCTGATGAAATGCATTGCATAATTCTGCTCATGTTTCAGGAAAAAAATTGTTGGCTAGCCCTTAAAAATGACTGGAATGTTCAAATGTGTCAGGGACATCTGTGTTTGTTTCTAATTTTCTGTGTCATCAAATCTGGAGCAGCAAGATCTGGTAGACCCTTCTGCTGTACCATTTTCAGAAACTGGTACAGCATTTAGATGTGGACAATTTACATAAAGTACATTTTGAATGAAATGAAACTGATTCAATTACAATACTGGCCACACTTCTGCTAATACACAAATAGTGGAGCAAATGTTCCGTTTAGTGTTTTTGATCGTTTAAAAAAAAAAATAGCACATTCAATTTTTAAGTCTTGCCAAACATTTTTAATTGGAGTTAATCAAGGCCTTGAGTGGGTCAATCTAACACAAATTTGTTTTCATCTAAGGTTGTTTTCTGTTGACAGTATGATAAGAGTTGTTCTATTTTAAGGTGAACCTCCATTTTACTTTCAAGACTTTTGTCATCTCAAAGTTATATCAAGCAGGATTACCCTGTATTTAGCTCTATTCATGACTAACCCAATGGTGGGGACACTTCCTCTAATGCGCCAATAGCAGAGCTAATTTTTTGTTTGGCGCTTTAGCGTTTTTGCTAATTTTGAAAGCATTTAGCACACATAGCTTCCCCTAAAGACATTTTTCAGGAGGGTTTTCAAAGCGCTAATCTTTCAGTTGAAAAAGTCTGGCATCTCTGATGCAGTTGTGGTAATTGATTGTCTGTAGACTGTTGACTTCTTTAAGAAGTCAACAGTCTACTGTCAAGTAGTTAACTTGACAGCTACAGAGACTGTCGACGAAAACGTTAGTGCAACTAGGTTAGTGGTGCTCACCACTGGTCTATTGAGATATGTCTGCTCCATCAGACTGAAAATGTAAAAATTAAAAAACAACAGCCTTTAAAGTATTTGGAAGTTTTAACTTTCTTCTTCTTATTTAATCTCTGACATACATTACAATTGCTTCAGAAGCTTTGTTCTAGTTCCTGCTGCCAACTAACCAGCTGGGTCACTATGTTTAACAAGTTTTAAACTCTTTTAGCTACTCCTTTCCAAAAAAAGCAATGAGAAACAAATGTAGCAACTTTTAGAACATTATCAGAGACTGACAGGAAAGAACACACTGTCCTCACTCTTCTAAGTGAGCAGTGATGGTGGTGTGCACTTGTGTTCCATATCAAAGTCTGCCATGTTGGAGCTGGATGTACTTCCTACATGACCAGACTACAAGTAAATATCTTAAGTCTTTCTCTAAAAGAAATTACAGCATTCCTTTGGTCCCCTTTGGTCCATTTAGCTGGTTAATGTATATTGTATACTGAAAAAAGGCAAAAATCACTGGACTAAAGACAAAAAGAGTTAAGTAGCAGCTTCCTAAACATTCCATTTAGATGATAGCAGGATTATAATATGCAATATAAAAGATTATCCTAGTTCAGCCTAATTTCACAACAGATTTTTAACACTCCTTGTTGTGAAGAGTTTCACATGCGTGAAAAGACCAAGTTTCTAGGCGTCTACTTCCCTCCCTTTAAGTTGTCATCAGCAGCATTTTCCCCAAAACTTCCAAATATATGGATAATATATTCATTTTCCAAAAGGTACTTTAAACAAACTCCCCTGACTCTTCCTTAACAGTCTGTAGTTTGGCTTTAATGAGTTTTGTAAACAAAAATACATCTAAAAGACATGTTGTAAAATGACAGCAGAATAACTGACTGTACCTGAGTGTCTTATTCATATTAGCTTATACAAAACTTTGAAAAAAAAAAAAAATCAACGTAAAAGAGTTCTGTCTCAGAAAATGTCTACATCAGCAGGTAAATTAATTTAGATAGCAGTAAAAGGTCAAAACCCTGCAGAAAATAGATAAGAGCTTGAGAAGGAACACAAAAGAGAGGCCATACCTGAGAAATGTCCATAACGGCATCACAGCTGAGAGGTCGAGCAGAGGTCAAGTCATTATAGCCCAGAAGAGTGGAGATGATACCATTCTGATCAATCCTGCGAATCATGGTTCCATCCACAAAGAAGATTACCCCATACTTATCCACCGTAATGCCTGCAGATAAAAGTCACACTGTAAGAACAGGAGGAAATATCCATCCGTTTCATCTTGCTTATCTGTACCTAATGCGAAGACAGAGCACTACTAAGTGACAATTAAGAGGTATCAGCAGCAATAACGTACAACGCTAATTATACCAATGAAAAGTAATGCAAGGATTGATTTTGTAATCAGTAATGGAGAACAATAGAACCATCTGAGCAGATGATAATTACTATAACTATTGATTAAATTACACCTAAACCCGCAGCAGTGAGGTTTATGCATCTTCTGCTTTCTGGCTGATTGACTGGTGCAATTTACTTTAATTGTAACATATTATATGAGTTTATGCATGTTTTAATAATAGAAACAGACATTTTATACTAAAGGAAAACATTTGATTGATTTAAAACTCTGTACACTACATTTAGTCTTTCAGATAATCTTTCATGTAAAATGTAGTGACTTTCTAAATTCAAAGTTTATAGTGTTACTTGTTACAATTTATCAATTAAAAGCCGAAAATCATGATGGATTTATGGAAAATACTTTTACAGTAGGTTTTGAATATGGACACAGGTACAATGGAAAGATGGATGGACAGAAGGAAGGAAGAAAGGAAGGATGGATGTACAGAAAGAAAGAAAAATAATTTAAATAACAAAAGAAGAAACAAAAACTAAACAGAAAGGAAGGAAGGAAAAAGGGAAGAATGAAAAAGGAAGGAGCAAAGGAAGGAATGAAGGAACAAACATGATGAAAACTAAACGAAATGGTAGTAAGAGATCAGAAAATTACTTCAATTAACTTCAAAACTCTTCCATGCTTTTCCCGTCAATGAAGATAAATCATTCATTCCAGCTCTGGTGAAACATTACCTCTGGGATTGGTGAGAGTGGCCTCAACAGCTTTCCCTCCGTCCCCGCAGCGAGCATCGTCGTATGGGAGACACTGGTCACCGGTTCCAGCCACCAGCTCCAGATTCTTAGCAACATTGTTCACAACCGTCAGAGATTTGACCCTGAACACCTTCCGGCTGCCCGTATCGGACAGGTACACGGCGCCGTTCACAGGGCTGGAGGCCAGGTAGTACTTCTGAGCAGGGCTGTTGCTGTGCAAAGGGAAGGGAGAGGGAAGGAGTCAATAAAACTGGAAGCAGCTACATCGCTTTCAATAAGAAACATTGTGTAATATAATTAAAATGGATTCAAAAGCCATTTAGAGAGTCAATTGGGCACAATTACAGTTTAAAACCAGGACACAGAAAGGAGAAAAAAATAGAATGAGATTAAACATGACAAAGTGAAATAAGATTAAAGGTGACGTAGACGTAGAGTCATCTACAGTAAAGTCTGAACCCAGGACCTCTGTTTGTAAACTGGACAACAGAAACACACCATAAAAATAGATTTTCATCCTTTTTGTCCCCTTCAAATTACTTTAACAATGATAATTCAGAATACAGAGAAAAGAAACAGTTGGACGAGTATCAGTTTTTTGGGTCCAGTAGTTGCTTTGACAGGAATCCTAATTATTACCCCAAAAGAAAGACAGAAAATTCCTATTATCTAGTCTGAAAACAATGAAGGGAAACCAGCCATTGCAGCACAGCAGTCTAGTTACTCTTTCAAATACAAATGCCTTGTATTTTATTTTTACCTTGCTGCTGCTGGTAAAAGGGAAATAACACTAAACCAAAGATCCAAAGACATTAGGCATCCATCAGGCAGACATCTTTGCGCAGAAACATATCCTGTGTAATTCCCAGCAAAATAAACAAAGTAATCCTTTAAAGCTTGGCGAGATTTCCAGCAGTGACATACAGACAATAGAGCCAAACACAGCCAAGATACATAAAATCTCCTGGTTTCCAAAAATGAAGATAGATGGTGAAAAACAAAGATGGCAAAAGAGAGCTGTTTATGAATCCATACAAGGACAAATGACTTGACAGATAGGACTGTTTTATTGTTAAATCTCTTGCATTCTGTGATAGATGCAAGCCTCTGCCGAAAAATCGATGGATATTTTCTGACTTATAAAACATACCTCGCCTGCCACATTTATTTTCCCCACTGGTAAAGATGCGTAAAAAGCCTTGAAATAAATTCATTTTTGCTGTAGTAATCTCTTGAAATCATCCAGGGTCCTTTCTCATGCTCTCTTCAGCTGAACTCGTAGGTTTTCTATTGTGTTTATGTCTGGGGTCTGCAGGGGCCACTGAAGAGGGGTAAAGTTTTGTACGTGGAAACGTTTATTGGGCAGATTTGATCACCTGTTTGGCCAAACGTCAGTATACAGTTGAAAGACCCAACTTTGATTAATTTTCAGTTTTCTGGTAAAGGCCACCCAAGTTCCATTTTAAAATCTTCCTTTAGCTCAAAGATGCACTTTGAAAGACAAACAGGCCCACAGAGTCACGTATCCTCTGATAAACATGACGGTGGTCCAGGAAGTGTTTGTCACCAAAAACTCAATATTGCTCTGACCTTTGACAGACTTGTGTGAGTTTGTAGTACAAAATTCCCATGACCTTGTTGTAGGTGCATGAAATGATGTGGCTTTCTTTTATTGACAGCAACTTGATGTCATCAGTGTCCTAATGCGCCTCAGCAAATGCGCTGAACAGCCTTTAAGAAGTTAATCTGGTAACAACATACAATGGTTGTTATGGCGACGTGGTAACTGAACTGGCAGTAAGCTTTGATGATTTCTTCATTTCTCCTTCCATTTTGCTCTCAAACTATAAAAATGGGTCGTCATTAAGCCCAGTGGCTACAAGAAATAAGTAGCTGCATCATGTGGCATTTATAACAATAAATTATTGATACAAAGAACAATTTAAAAATGTGAAAAAAAAATATTTTTAAAAGTTTTGTTATTGGTTTTCAGTACCAATAATGCCACCAGCAATTTTGAATAAGAATGACTTAACTTGATATTTTTTCAAAATTTTGTTATTCTTGATACACCAATAAAATAGGAAAAAAAAAATTCCTTTTTTTCTTCACAGGGCTTTTCTTCAGGTGCCAATAAAAGTGGCAGCCCTGTTACTACAAA
This sequence comes from Micropoecilia bifurca, assembly GCA_903067075.1. Lineage (NCBI taxonomy): Eukaryota > Metazoa > Chordata > Actinopteri > Cyprinodontiformes > Poeciliidae > Micropoecilia > Micropoecilia bifurca. The sequence goes on from CAEGAF010103409.1 coordinate 21,650, forward strand.
TAACTGAATGCCTTTTACAGTATATACAGAGGCTTTTGATTTAAGCATATTCTTTCTTGACATGAGTGAATCCTGAGTGGTGCAAAAATATTTTCTGGTTTAACATTTTGCACAGCTAAACAACTCTATGATGATGAACTGAAAATATTTATCTGTGAAACCATTAAAATACATATATATATTTTATTATTTTTTAAAAAGTGTTCAGCAAAGTAATTTTAGTTGCAACATTAAACATGTTGACAGTTATCATTGTCAACATATGGCACAATTCTGCCAGAACCGATAAGCTTTAGAGAGGCCTGTCATCTTGGCGTCATTCAAAGTGGATTAAGACAGTATTTCAGGTTCAACCTTGGGGGTTGTTTTAGCGTGACAGCACCACTAGCCTATGTTTCTAAAATACAAGAGGGAAGGCAAGTGGGTCTGTGCTATTGTCATCTTGGGTACATAATATTAAATGACACTTGACCTTCAGTGTATCAGTGGTGACAGCAAACCTCAGGCGCATGTGTCGAAACACAACCAGTGACCCAACCGACTCATTGGCTGCTTTTCAGCACAAGTCAAATGCAATGTGCTGGCAAAGAGAATATAGGTGGATCTCAGTAAATCAGAGTTCTTTTGCTTCCAACCCAATTCCAAAAATGATCATCATAGTCTATGGATTCAATACACAAAGAGGAATATATCAATTTATTATATTGTCTCAAAGTTAAGAACAAAAAATACCATTTTTGTACTATTTCAGAAAAAAATAGAAAATCTCCAATAGGTACAGATGGCATGGCCAAAAATATTTTAGCTTAATTTTTTTTTTAATTAATGGTAAAATTAGCTTTAAGATTGTATCACAATTTGACTTAAAAATGGTTAAATGGCATTTTAAAGAAAAAGATGAATGAGTTTATTGAAATTTACCGCATTTTATGAAGCACCTATTATAAATATATAATATTAAATACACACTTAAAAGTACTCTGTGTCTCAAACTGTTGTGCTAGATAAAAAAATCTAGCACTATTCGAAAACATTAGTTCTGCTAATGCTAAAGCACTACCACTGACATGGAAGTTAGCAGAAGCTAATGCTAATGTGCTAACATAAATTGAAATCATATCTGTCCTTGACTGAATACTCAATACTGTTGGTCAGTAGTAAATCTCAGTAAGTGGTTTCTGATATGTGAATTACCTTCAAGCTTCTAGTTGCATGTAAAACACTGATGGCTCCCTGGCTTAACATTAAGCTATGACCTATAAATGACATCTGCAGTCACTGACTTACAGTACAGTCCAAAAGTTTGGACACGCCTTTTCATACATGTGTTAATTCATAGTTTGATGCCTTTAGTGTGAATCTACAATTTTCATAGTCATTAAAATGAAGAAAACTCTTTGAATGAAAAGGTGTCCAAATGTTTGGTCTATACTGTATAGTTTGTGGAAAGTCATTGGATTTTGTTGAAAGTTATTGTGGAATTGGTCAGAGAGGATTAGCTGGATCACTAGATAACTACAGCTAAATCACCCAATTCCCAATCCTATCGTCAGCTATTACATGAACAGGAAGTGGTCATCCATTTCACACCAACTCTTGCTGCACCTTTCCTGGAAAAATCTCCTTTTTTAATTTGCAAGTGTAGCATAAAGAGTTTAAAGGGCTGCAGCTCTGATATCTCTTTAGTGGAGCTCCTGCGAGCACAGCTCATGTATGATGCCATGTAAGTTAATGTGTAAAAAGGAAAATAACGTTTAACCCCTGCAAAAGAAGAAACCGAGAAATAAAGTGACAGAAAAATAATATAAAACAAGAGCAAGTGACGAGTATTGCATTGCTCTTTATCTTCATTTCTACTTTGTGTTTCAGAGCTTAAGTCAAGGCTCTTAGACAGAAAATCAATCAATAGCCCTTCACCTGAGACACAGCATCTGAAGAGGGCATGCTGAGATTTCCCTCGTTGTTCCTGCCATGGAAAATGAGGTGTCTATATCTTAAGTTACTGATAAAATCTTTACCTATAGTCATTTTATTGGACTCACCTGCAGATACAGCAAAATGAAACCACAGCTGGTTTTAATTCTACAGTTTCATGCATTAAAAAATGGTCAGTAGATTCTACATTTCCACATTTGGATTAAACAAAGAATTGTTTTATAAGTTTGAAATTTTGACCCAGCCTTTTTCATAAACACAACTTAAAAAAACAGCTGTGGATGATCTTCAGTTGGTGGATGGATGGTTTCACTCTACAATGCATTGGTTGAGGAGTTGAAAATTGACGTGTAGACTGAGAACTACAGTGATTCAGTGGCTATAAGGCAAAGCAATATCATCAACCCACATCCACTGTGCTCAACAAATGGTAAGAGCTGTTTGTACAAGTTATCTGGCATTTTGCAGACATTGCTTCACTAATGTCCTGGCTGAGAATATCTAAAGAGGGTGCAGAGATTTTGTGGGAAAGAAAATAAGAACTCATCTACAGAGAAAAATAAAGAAAAATAAAATCTGGATACTGCAAGGTACCCGGATCATGTAGCTGTAAAATAAGTCCAAATCATCAATCTTCCACCACTGTGCTTGATAGTTGGTATAAAACATTAGTGCAGAATATTCACTAAACATTGTTACAATGCTCAATGTTACAGAAGTCTTGCTCTTTTAAAGGTGTCCTCATATCTGACACATTTGGTCCACTTTAATCAAATGAAAGTTTGTTTCCCCCCGTCGGTCCGGACATTTTGTGAACTTCTGAATCCACTCAAATGAACTCAGGAGTGGACCAAACAACTGGAGCGAGATCCACTTTTTGAGGCGGTTTTGATTCTTCCAAACAAACTCTAGTTGAGTCTAGTCTTGATCTGAACCAACTACAAGAAATGTATGTCTTTTTGACTTTACACTCCACTGTTGGTGAGCATTATCATGAAAATGTGCCAATCAGTGTTAACGCTACTGCTGCATGTAGCAATTGTAATGAAACTGTACCTGATCTGCTGTTTTCTGCTTAGCGATGCTGCTGCCAGCATATTAAGGGTCAGGGGACACTCATTCAGCTGCTGCTGTTCCACAATTAGAAATATTTCACCACAAAAACAGCATTGAATGAGCTGCTATTGACATTAAAAATAATTTTGCTGTTGCAATAGTGGCAATTGTTCACAACAGGTGGTTTTTCTTTACAAATTTAAGTCTGATTGCAAAAAAGCAGAATGTGAATCAAAAAACATCATACAGGAAAAATGTCTACAGATCTAAGGACTTTTCTGTTGTGAATGCACCCCAAGATGCAACTATACAAACCTAAGTTATGATATTATTTGGAAGATATATGCGTACCACAAAATAAAAGGATATTGTACTGATTAATTCTGAACTTTAAACGCTTTCCTTCATGGCTACATTTTTACACCAGCTGCTTGTTTAAAGAGAGACAAAGTAGAAAGGGAAAAAGTGAAGCTTGGTTCTCCTTTGGGTATGTTAAACTGTATCCAGATGTACCTAATAAACTGGCTCACTCTTAAATGTTGATGGCTTTTCATAAATTGAGATTCCAACAATGACAAACAACTAATGAAATTGTAACAACAAACAGGGTGATGGTAAATTTTTGTATGTAGGACTTACCTGTGCCTGAAGTCTTTATTTCTTTCAAAGTTAGCGAAAAGCAGGAAAAGTGAGAGAGGAAAGAACAGAAAGAAGAGGAAAAGGTAAGTTGTTAGTAGAAAAAAATAAAAAAGAAGTGGTTGGAATTAAGCAAGAGAAAAAATTGACTATATACACAACATTCTTTTTATCTAAATCTGTGAACACATTAAGTAGCAGAAGAAACTGCTGTTTTGTTTCCAGGACATCATCTGTTGAAGTCCTATTACATCCTTTTTAGGTCCTTTGAAGGACCAAACTCCAGCTGATGCAGGTGAATAAAAGTGGCAGACCATCAATCCTCTGCCTTTAGGGCATTTCTGTCTATCTCAATTGCACTAGGTACTTTATAGCCTGCGTATAAGCCCACTTAAGCTGCTCGTAGTCCTGAGCGAATGTTAGCAGGCTGCTCCTTTGTTACCTCAGCTCCAGGACGCTGGTGACGTTCCCTGTGGTGAAAATCCTCCTCACATAGTTGAAGTCACCCACGTACAGACTTCCATCTGAGCCGCAAGCCAGAGCCACGGGGGCCAGGAGTTTGTTTCCGTCAGCCAGGCCGTTACAGCTGGGGCAGGAGATGCTGCGCCGGCGCCCGTTTCCCATCACGCTGCCGATTACGGGCGGCTGCTGGGAGATGAACACGTTCTCTCCGTTGCCCATGTGAAGAATGCCTGATGAGGACACAGAGAACACACAGGTGACACCTGGAAAGCACTCTTCGCTTAGCAGAGTTTAAGCATATATTTTGCGCACAAGATAATGGAAGATAATGTTTGTTTTTAATGCTGCTCATGGCGTTGCGCCTTCTTTTTGATCTTCTATAAGCACTTCGCTCAGTCAGGGCTCTTTGACTTGCTGACCAAAATTTCGTAGAAGTCCCTAGGTCAAAGTCCATAACTATGGAATTTATTACCTTTTGAATTGCAAACCATCAGTGACCGATTTTGGTTTACAGCTAAGGTAAAAACGCATTTGTTTAGAACGGCTTTCAGCATATTGCAGCACTGGGACAGTTTTTTGTTTCTACTAATGCCATCTTGTTTGTTTTTATTCTATTCCCTTTTTTTATTACTGCACTAATGGAAAGCACTTCAGTTCAGTAGTCACTGTTGTGAAGTGCTAAACAGATAAAATTTGATTGATTGACAAGAGGAACAAATTTAAATCCCTGTGGTCAATGGATACATTCAGAATATTCATAATACTTGGTGTTTTGCAAAAGTGTCTATATATTTTTTTTATTTTACTAAATTAACAACCACAAACTTGCATTTGTATTTCATTGCAATTATGTTAAAGATTAAAACAAGGCAGAGTTGAGTTGCATAGCGACGCATGAAGTTAATTTATTTGTCTAATAAGTTAAAAAAGATTGACATTAATTTGTATTAAGTCAACATTTTCACTGCAACTAAAACTGCAAGTCTCTTAAGCTCAATTCTCTAACAAATTTCTATATTTTCTTTTTATAAAACCTCTCAAGATTAATCAGGGTTTAATTTAAATAACTTTTTTTCTTTAAGTTAAAGACAAAAAGTTAATGAATTGAAATTGAAAATGAACAATAACATGTCTTTCAGGAATTATCAGTATGTTCAAACCAATGCGGTTTTGCATAGAAATATATAGGTTACCTTCTGCACGTAGTCACATATTTATTACTTAGATTTTTTCATTTGTCATTCAGATCTTTGTGAACTTCAAGGAATTGTACTTTTTTCCCAGTCAGACAGCAGCCAGGTAGCTGCAAAGTCATATAAATTCACAATACAAAGGACCTCAATTTATCCTCCTCATGCAAGAGAAATTATTACCTCTAGACTCAATCTTGCACTGCGGCAAAGTTTGATCGGATCACAAATGTAAAAAGAAGAATGTAATTGAAGACAGATTAGAAGATGATGTGACTTTAAATAGGTTTGTATCTGTAGCGAAAGGCGTGGAAATTGCAAGGTGGGTCTGTGTTTGCAATAAGAGGTCATCTCAGTGGATGAAAACACAGGCACAATTTCACGCCAAAATGGGGACCAAGAGCTGTGGCTCGAGTGAAATCTCTTGGAGCAAGAAAAATACACCTTACAAACACAATCTTAATCACACAGACTAAAATAACAACAAACCTGCATTGTTCCCATTTCTCTACCTCCAAATTCAGGGGCTTCAAAGTCAAGGATTCAGAAACACGCACACACACACACACACACACACACACACACACACACACACACACACACACACACACACACACACACACACACAGCTTTGATATTTTTCACATCGCTGGTGCCAATTCATTATTGGAAAATCCCCAAATATGTAAATGTAAAGATGTTCCTGCTGGTCAGTCAATGTAATCATATTTGAAATTCAGCATCTGGATGTCTGCGGAGGATTTTCTGCTTCTGATGGCACCCGGTGACCTGACTTCTCAGAGCAGAACAACATGTGGGCTATCAGAAACGATCAGCCAAGCATCTCTTTCCTGGGACGTGATTTAATCTTTGGGACTGCTGCTGCTCTGAGCAGCAGTCTGACAGCAATTAAATTAGGGATGATTCTAAAAATGCTGGGCATGGATGAGACGCGGAGGTGCCAAACAGGGGAGGGGAAAGGGGATGTGAGGGTGGAGAAACTGGCAGTGCTGGTTTAAAAGGCCGGGAGGCACTTCTATCCATCCTCTGGACACCATGTCCAGGCTTGGTGCCTTATAGATCAAAGTGCCACCTTTCTGAGCAATTTTCAAGTATGCCTCATCTCCTTAGATGAGACTCTCCAGACGCAAAACAGACTGTGAAGCCTTGCTAGTGACAGGTGCTGCCAAAACGTATTCCTAGCGCTGCCTTTGAGGAGTAATTTGTCGGCAATAAGGAAATTGACCCACTTCCTCCTGAAGATTTATGGCAGATAGAGAAAGTCAGATCTAGCTAAAGCTGAATGACATAGCTGCATGGGAAAAAAATGTCACATAACAGAAATGCTGGTTAGTTTACTGCATCAAAACCATTAGATCAAGCACATGTGGCTGATTTGGCCCATTTTGTATGAGCAAAATGTGAAGTGGGTTTATGGCCAGGGCCCAACCTGGCTGAAACTGAGGCCAGGTTGGGCCAAAATTATTAGCCTGATGGTCAGATTGGGTTGGACTCGGGCTTAATAAGCCTACAGTACATACAGCACACAGGAAAACAAATGAAAATGCATTGTTGTGTTAATGTTAACTCTGGCTTAAAATGATAAAGAATCAAATAATGTTTTAAATATAAATTTCATAACCAGCGTCGACTTGACCAGTTTTTTTATGTACTAAATTGATATTCCAGGACACAATTACACGGAAAACACCAATGATAATGTTGCAGAAACTGTTTTTTTATTTTTCCATATATTTCAACTTTCCACAGAAGGAAATGTATCCATCTTCTTTTCTGTAAAAGTTTAATTTTTTTTCTTTATTTTAAAATCAAATCTAAAAGCAAAAGTAAAATGAGTTTCTTTATGAGAGCAAATTTTATTACTTATACTTCAATGTCAGAAAATTTAAGTTCAGATCACAGATGATACTCAAAAGAGGGTTTCCTGGTTCTTGTTTTGATTGATTTAGTTTCCTGTACTCAGTGCGTAAAGTTGAAAATGTCTGCACACTTCCACCAAAGTAATGTGTGAACTGTAATTTGACAAAATTATGGGTGGCCTTCAGATTTTCCAGTCACCTTTTAACAAAAAATATCAAAGACTGAAAATACTTCATGTACACGACTTCAGGGTGTTTTACTGTACTTTTTCTGTACTTTCACAGGCAGCGAGTTGCTTAAGATAATAACCAAAAATAACACGTTCTTAGAAATGGGAGGAATATTGGAATATTTTTCTCAACCTCAGCATCACATGCTGTGAGTGAAATTGGTAAAATGATCTTTATAACCGATGTAATAAGTAACAAGTCATTGAGAACCGGAGCTTTCAAAGAAATAATGAGTTGACTCACCGCTCTGGATATTTAAAGCATGATGCTTGTCTACTGTCCACCCTCCAAGTTTGGAGGCGGTTGTTTCGTAGCCTTGTAGTACAGCAGTCCTCTTCTCCCACAGAATAAGGTCTGGGCATGATTCATACTCAAAACCCACTGAAACTACAAAAAAAGAGCAAAGATGAGAAACTAGGGCTGAGTAACATGTGCTTTGGATAAAAAAACTCCCCACACCATATGAAAAATATATTTCATCACTCACCAAAGGCTTCAGAGAGGCCGTACACCTTCTGGCTGTAGACGTCCGTCTTGTCCCACACAAAGTCATAGGAGAGGTTGGGAGCTGCAGGAAACCACTTTCTGAACAGCCTGCCTTCCACAGCCACCATGAGGTGAACCTTCATCAAGTTGAAAGGAATGGTGGAGTGGGTGAGGGTCACCCTCAGAATTGACTTATAACCTGGAGTTCTGCTGCTTAGATAGCTGAGCTTCATCTCTGTCCCTGGTATATGCACTTCCTCCTGTAGAGACTGTGGGCAAAAAAAAACACACAAGAGTTATTAAAGGAAAGGAAACGAAAAAAAAACCTTCTATAGGTGGGTGACAAATTAAGATTAAGTACGTGTTTGTGCTACATAGCAGGAGAATTTGTATTGTATTTTTACCAAACGCTAAGGTTAGGCATTGACAAAGATGAGTTTTCCCCAGTTTGTCCACCTTAAAAAAAATCTCTACAGTCTCACAGTGTTTCTATCTTACTGCAACACCTGCTGCTCAGATAGCATATTGAATGCTATATTTGTAATTAGTGTGATCATTAATATGCATATACTGTTCCTTGAGTAAGAACATTTATATAAATTGACAGATGTTAATACTTCTTGCAATCAGAAACATATGTGCAGCCCAAAAACTAGTCCAGTTTTCAGTCAGTGAACTGGCAGAAACAAGCTGGGGAGGGGAAGCGTTGTGTTAAACTTTGTTCATCTGGTACATTTTCTCTTATTAAAATTACTACATTTTAGAAATGGTATGGAAGAAAGTGTTACTACTTTCAAAACCATAAACTTTCAAATCCTGAGAACGGAAACCAGTTTATGCCCAGTCACATTTTTCATTTCTGTTTGCAAAGTGACAAAATAAGAGAACATTAAGCTGTAATTTATGATGGTGAAGTAAAAAGAAAGTCCTCAAGAACCAATGCTCCTTCTTTTTTCATCTCTATTAGCACATCACATTTAATTGATTTAATTCCTACTTTATAAATATAAACATTAAACTACTTGAAGAATTCTCAGCAGTCAATAACCAAACCGTCAATACAGATGTTGAGCTTTACTCAACTGAAAGTTTGCAAAACAGCCAAGTAAATAAATGATTTAGAAATTATCCAGAAAATAACATTTAGGTGAAGCTAAATCCACTAAAAATGTTCAACCTTAGCAAAAGCTCAAAACATAGACTTAGCTCTACTATTAGCAAACTAGTGGTAGTGTCCCCACCACTGATGGTACATTTTATCAAAAGGGGAATTATTATAGTTCAAATCCTGCCTTGGAGCAGATAATCTGTGTTCGTACAGCCCACTAACTACAGATCCACCAATGAATTGACCAAAGATCATAATATTCCAGTGATCAGCTGTGGTTGGTGATCAGATGGACACATCTTTAAAAATATATCCCTCATTTAGAGCTGGATTTCAACTGGTACCACTATCAAAACACCTGCTGCACTTTGTTTTAATGTTTCTCATTTAAAGAGAAAGAAGTGTAATTACTTAAAATGGGATGCAGAATGTGGTATCCACCAGGAAAACCCTGATTTCAACACCTTATTAACAAGTGTGATTCATTTATTTGTAGTTCATCCTCAAAGGTGTGCTTAACATTTGCCATTTGCATTTGTTTCTTTCTGGTTTTGTAGCATCCCGGTACCAAACTAAAACAATGACGAGCAGACAAAACAGATAATTAATGTTACTCAGTTGGTCAGAGGAAAGCCTTTTGTCTTGTGTTTTTAATTACATGCCTTAAACCATATGTAGGCACTCAAGGGAAGCTATGAAACACTAACCGGTGGACAATTACGCTCATGGATAAAATGGTATCTGATGAAGGATTTCTTTAAAAATACTCCAATGAGCATTTCTAAGAGCGGATTTAATAACTGCAAGCGCTTCATTAGAACAGCAGTCCCTCCCAGCAAAGCATGTGACAACAGCATTACAAGGAAGCTCTTGGGCTCTGAGTCTATTCAGTACAATAACATATTTAGTTAAAAATTTAGCTTGGTAAGAGATAACAGTGCTGCCTTAGGGAATTTACTCCAAGATGAGACCTTTATCAACCGCTGGATGATAGAAGCTGTAAATGAGCACTTTCATACACTGCACAGAGTACAGACATAAGTTCAAGGACTGACAGCAATGGTTTGGTTGGCCTGGTCCTCAGGACTAAAATTAAATCGCCTCCACAGCCCCAAACGACATGTAGAGCAGCAATCCAAACAGCTGCTCAAAGCGACATTGGTCAGAGGACATGTCACTTCTGATGTATTTATTTTTAAATGCTCACAGATTGCAGCTATTTATGGTTGACTGATCAAAATTCACTTTTGCAAGTGTAAACGCAAGTGTAAGTGTCCTTGTGTGGCCCTATCAGAACATAAGCAATTCTAAACACTGGGCTCCTATGAATAGACTAAATTGCATACTAAATTTACAGTTATGCCATCAATCATGTAAAGCAAAGGGCAGAGATATGCCTGCAGACAAACAGGATCAAACAAAATGCGGCGCGCACGCATGCTGGAGTGTGTGGTCGCACAAACAAAACATGCAGATGTGGGCGAGCGACAAACAATTGTGTGGGTGGAAAATTTAAAAGCAAATCCTGTAGCAAAGTGGTGCATGCATGTGTTAAAGCAATAACCTCAAATTTGCTGACTTGTCCCTATGTAAATGATCATAAAATGTGGACGTTTTAATCAGGAGCTCAAACATTTTTCAGGTCAAAACTAGTCATTTGATCCAGGTGTGAGTAAAAGGGGGCAGCATCAAAGCATACAGGATGCCAGTCCTTGAGGACTGACTTTGCACAGCGCTGCTTTAAAAGGCAGCTTAATCCACCCATTCTCTGTCATAGCACTTAAAAGAACGTGTGTGTCCTCCGCCTGTGATCTTTATCTGAGTGCACTAGCCTGCAAGTGGCATCTGCACCGCGACAAGGCATGGGCTGGTTGGAGCTTTAAGCTAATTGACTCAAGGGTTACTTCTACGGTTTAAAGCTATTTTGATGAAATGCCAGAAAACATGCTAGAGCGAAGACATAATTTCTATGGATATATGGATTTGACAGTAGAACGATGCTGCCCGTTTTCAACCTGTTTCTACCAGTCAAATTTTACTGGATAGTTCAAGTAGAAATAGAAAGACATGCTGTGGAAACTACAATATTTACAAGTCACTTCAGTCAAAAAGTGTCACGAAGAGGGAAAAAAGAAGATATAAGTTCAACCTGACAGCATCCAAACTATGAAAAAAATGGGACATTTATAACAGACAAAAATACATTTGTCTACAGAAGCTGTAGACAAATGTCAAAAATACATTTGTCTGTTATAAATGTATTTCTAAACCGTATGGTAATAGCATGTTAAAGTTGACAATCACCAATTTTATATTCATTTTGATGTTTTATTTTAGCAGCAGGAGAACTCAGTCAAGGTTATATTACAATGGATGGATGGATAAACAAATTAAAGGAAGAAATGAACAAAGAAAAGAAGGAAGAATAAACAAAACAGATGGTTGAACTAAAAGAATGATGGTAGAAAGTCGGGGAGGATGAGAAAAAATGGAACAAACAATCAAAGGATGACACAAATGTAGGATGAAAATCTAAACAAAAGGAACAGGAGGAAAGAAGGCAGGAAGGTAGGACAAAACAAAGGAAGGAAAAAAATGGGAAGGAAGGAAAAAAAACAATTATTTTCTTTTTTTATGCTAATCCAAACTTTAACATCTTCTCTGTGCTTGAGCCAAATTCCCTCCTTTTCCAGATTTCACCATTCCACGAAGGAACAGACTGGATAATTCGGCCATTTTTACAAGGGATATAAAAATGACAGTACAGCCACGAGCCATGGTTCCTTTTCCACTTTAGTTTATGAATAATGTTACGACCCTCTTCCAGCTGTTAGGCAAGAGTTATTTGAAGGAGAAACCCACTTAGGTTTCCTCCTGCAGGGAAGTGAGCAGGGCGGGAGACGGAGCATCACCTGGATTTCGGGCACCACTGTCCCCCTTTCGGAGCAGGAGCCGGCGAAGGCTGTGAGCGGCGCCGGCGACACCACGGGGACGGGCCGGGAGAAGCTGCTGAGGTCGCAGCTCGGGATGTCATTTTCTTCGTGCCGCATGACAATGGTGTCCATGACAAAGAACCGTCCCCATGGCAACCACAGAGTGTGCTCCTGAGTGATGAATGGGGCGCGCTCAAAGTGCAGGGCTATGGCTATGCCCCCGTTGGTCACCAAGTCGAAGCTGGAAAAACAGAGAGGATGAGCTGATTCACATTTTGTCTTTCATATCGCCGCGGTTACGACGAGGCAGGCAGTCGTAAAGAATGGGTTTATAAATGAAGGCTATTAAGAAAGGATTATTTTCAGCATTAGGCATTATTAAGCAGTCTCTCAGGCACACACATGTGGAATATTCAATAGGACTTATATTGATCACAATCCTAATATCACATTTTTCCACTATAACTGTATGAATATATTATTTTAGGGAAGAGAAACAGCAGATTTAACAGTTTCATCTGTACGCGTGTGAACGCTGTGCTCTGTTCTCATTTCTATGTGCACACAGAGAGAGAGAGAGAGAGAGAGAGAGAGAGAGCTTTGCAGTGCCGGATGAAGGCAGCCGCCACTGCTTTATTGATCCCTCCCTCAGACGAAGCCTGTCCACGCTAACATCAGTCTAAAAGCCCTGCAATGCAATCCCATCTGCTGTTGCATTAAAAGGCCCTGTGCCTCCGCTCTGACCTCAGCTTCAGTAAACAGCCTGCATCGTGACAACAACATGGCAGCACCTGCACTGGACGTCCGCAGCTCCTGTCACTTCTCGCTAAGAACCAATTAGCACCTGGTCACCTATGGGGCCCCTGGGACGGGGCCATATCCTCCCGCATCCTCACACAGGAGGCACCTTTGCTAAATTACAGGTAAAGAAGTAGGTCCAAATAGAAGCCTCTGAAATAGGCAGCCTCCCTGTTGGTTTAAGGTTCTATAAAAGGAATATGCTATGTCAAGCTTCCCCTGAGGGTAAGCATTTGAATGTTTGCAGGGATGAAGTAAAAAAAAAAGTAGCTTGTTCTACACTTTGCGGTTCAACCTTGGCTGGGTGTGAGCGGCAAAGCGGTCCGGAGGCTGCAGAGCTGTTGTACTGGTGCCAACATATTGCCGTGACCCATGAGCGGTCTGGCAGTGGCAGCCTGTCAGTTTGCATGACACTAGGCAGGCTAAGCACACACTCAACACTTGTGGACAAACACCCGTGGGCACGGGAGCCAATCAATTACTGGATTTAGTAGATGTTATCAATCAAGTTTAACACCATGTTACAAAATGGAGAAAGTTGTCTAGAAACCTGCTAGCTTTGGCTTTCAAATCATTATTAAATGATTCTCTTCTCCTGTTTTGTTCTCACAGCAAACTTTAACACCGTTTATTGGAATTTCAAATAATAAACCAATATAAGTAGTGCATTGGTGTGGAATAGAAGGAAAATATTATACACTTTTCAAAATGATTTCAAAATGATTAACATATAAGCATATATCTGATCAGTAATACGTGGTTGATATTAACAAGCGATATTTATGTCATGTAGTCATGTGGTATTTGTTGTCGTGTGATAGTGATAATGATGCAGCATAGGATTATGGGGAGATTAAATGAAGCAGAGAAGCAGTGGTAAAGGCAGTGATATGTTCAGGTTTTTCTAAGCTGTCAAAAAGTTAGTAAATATACATATAATATCAGTAAACATCAGTTATTGATAATAAAAGGAAATTAATATCAAATTCCCACACCGGACTAAATTTTCATATCGATACGTCCTTAATTTCCATCTTAAGCCGTATAAATAACAACATACAGATTTGTTTAATCTTGATTGTGTTGTGACTCATCACATAATCTTTGTTAGCATTTTATACAGTATAAAATCAGGACTGCCCTGATGCTCTGCTCATGTATGTATAAAAAACAACAAAAAAAAAAAAAAACGGCGCAAATCTCTTGTTTGGACCAAAACAACTTTTCAAGATAGCATAGGTAATGGGTAATTTCAAAATCTAAACCCTTTGAAAATAAAGAACACATCACAGAAATGAGTTGAGACAGCTTCCTCATTTCTAAGTGGGTGAACAGGTGCGTTTCTGATTTCACGCTGCACTGAGCCTGTTTACAGTGATTGCAGGGGTAGTTGCAGGAGACTGGACATGTTTACAGGGGGGGAACCAGGGAGATGGAGTAGTGTTTACACATATGCTGGTTGGGGGAAAGGAGTATAAAGCTTTTCACAGGAAAAGCTGAGTGATGCATGGAGAAAAATGGGACACGCATAAATGTGGGAGAAAGATAAAGACGAGAAGAGGCATGGCAGTGGAAAGGACATAGACCTGTACTCAGGAAAGGTGGCCAGAAAAAAAAAGCTTCAGGGTAGAGGAGGATTAGACAGGGGGAAATGTGAGCAACTGCAAGTCGGACAAAATTAAGTAAAGGAGTGGAAGATGATGAGTTTAAGATGAGACATTTCTGTATAAAAGGGAGTAATAGAGTGATGGAAAAAAAGAATGATTAAGATCAAACGTCTGGCAGATCTAAACCTTTAGAGTATGAGGCTGATGAAAGCATCAGGAAGAAGTGGGAGTTGGAGAGCGAACAGAGATTCATGCTGTGCTGTGATACAGCAGCTTGGTTTGCTACAAGGCCCTCCTAAAACAGAGATATAAAAGGGGATTGAGGGAGCTTGTGCAATCTGATCCCAAACTGTGTGCTTGAAAAGAGCAAAGTTTAAAATAAAATTACACAAAATTATACGTTTTTTTGTATATCAATGTTTTCGTTTTTTTCCATGGAACAAATTCAAGCCGGTCTAAAGGTTTTGGTCTTTCTAAACAACAATTTACATTTTAACAAAAATGCTTTCAGAGTCGCTGGAATTAATCAATATCAAGCTAGATGATAAGCTTTTAATGATTCTTTTGAAGCATCATTTTCCCAAGGAGGGATTACTATAAAACAGATCTAAAACTTAAATTAACTTTAATTTCAGTTAAGTTACGTGCAGAACTCGGTTCTGGATTGGAATTCAGAGAAATTATCAACATCCTCTCAAACATATATTCTATTGATAGTGATCATGTGCCTATTGTGATAGATATTGTTATTGATTTATCGTCTAGCCGTGCAAACTTGGTCACAATTAGCATTTCAAACAAAGCGATGACTCCACAGATCAGACCAAGATTAAGTTCATGACATGGTCTAATTTAAACCCTATAGGAAATATGTGCACTGTCTACAGTAATAAACTAATGCATATAAACAAACCCCAACAATTCCATCCAGAAAAATTAAGAAACAGCTAGAATTATGCCAGAAGCTTGATGAAGGTTACCAAAAGTGTTTGATAGAGGTATAGTTTGCTATATGGGGCCTGTGTTTACATTTAAGCCAGTATGTACAATTTTGTTAATGAAAACAAAAAGTGTGACTTGTGCAAATCATTCTGGATGTTCTGATCGGCACTGCAGGTTTGTACCTTCACTTTGGTTATCAAAGAAAGATAAAATAAATAAAAATTAAAACAGTGACCGTCTTCACAAGAAAACAACCCTTTAAAAATTCTCAATAACTATTAAAAACAAACATTAAGAAATCTTAAGCAACTAAACAAGTATTACTTCATTGTTTGATCCCTCCATCGTCAAATATTATCCATCTGCACTGCGTTCTGAGCTGGCACGAGTTACGCTGCCACCTCTCTGCTCCAACCGTATCAGAACTTGTGAGCGCACCAGACGGGCTTTGTTTGATTTCTCTGGGAATTGAGCCGAGAATTCCAAAATTGGACCCGGCAAAAGTACAAAGCAGATCAATAGCGGCAGAGCTTGTGGCGGTGATTGTGCTTTTCGTCGCTGCAGTTCAACTAAATCACATTTTTCACAACATGAATATCACTGCATTGCAATATCAATACACTGCATCTGTTGTTTCTTGTGTGGATGTCTGAGTCCGTGTTGAGATAAAAACGGCCAACTTTTACCTTCCATCTTGCCTGGTAATTGTGTAGCCAAACGCCGGATTGTTGATGAAGCTGACGTTAACGCCAACCAGCGGGGTTCCGTCTGAGGTGACCACCTGCCCACGAATGACACAAGCATGGCTGTGCAGGAGAAAACAGAAACATGAACACTTTTAGACCAGGTATGCTGAGGAAAATTAAAATTCCCCTCTAACACACTTGTGTAGCGCTTCAGCATTTGCTGAACTCATGTTTATAATTATTGCTTTAGAGTTAGCGCAACTAACTTTTTAGTTAGTTTGTACTGTTATCATTAGCAATAAGATTGTGTATGTTTTCTCTCAGAAATATAGTTTTCTGAATTACATGGTTTTATGTCTCATATTTTGCCTTGAGAAAAGAGACAGAAAAGGAGACATTTTCTAGTGTAAGCACAAACATTCTATACCACACAGATACTGATTCCAGTGAAATAAACAAAGATTTACTAAAAAGTCAGATTTGAACAAAAGATTAATTATTCACTGTAGAAGATATTTACAATGAGGCCAATACTGTACATTAAATTAAAAAAAAAAAACAGTAAAAACCTAATATTTGTATGCACCCATAGTGCAGTCTGCATCAAAATCCAGTGATTTTACAAGCAGCAATTACAAAAAGTTTAACTGTTCTTTATTATATGTCATGAAAGATTACAGCCGGCAGTCAGAACACGTAATATAACCAGTATCTATACTGCTGAGTTTTAATTGCATAGAGGACATAAGATTTTTTGTAAGGCTGAAAAGCCAGCATATCTGGTTAAATTGTGATGGTTTTCAGAGAGCTCAGTTCTGTAAATCTGTAACAAGTGATATGTCATTACTGATTTTCTAAAGGACTGTAAAACAGAAATAATGTGCAGCAGGTTCTTATGCACAACAGAACATGAAGGGGATAAGCCAAAGCACAGCCCTAACTTTTATTTGATTCATTTTAACCAGAAAGAAGCGCGACAAATATGCTCTCAGTAGATTCTTTACAGGCCATATAGTGTGAAGGTTTACAGTACAGATTCATTTAACCCTAAACCAGAAATTAAGCTGTTTAACTCTTTAAGTACAAGGGTGCTGTTTCAGGTGTTTTCAACGGTGAAATTCCTGTCCAAACAGGACCTCAGTTAAATTAACTCTAAATCTAGGAAGCGCTCTTACACAAAGGTGGCTCTCTACACCTTTAAAACTGTTGGCTTTCATCCAGAATGGAGAGATAATGTGATAAGAAAGCTTTACTTTGCCCCTGTTCTAATTAAAAAAAAGGATCCATCATTCCCATTGCAGAATGCTGTTGTAAAAAAGAAAAAAAATAATAGGACTGCAGATTGCGGGACTCGCTTGGCTGATTATCGAGGCCTCGACAGATTCCCGGTCTAACAGGTCTCAAGAAGCTTCGTAAATTAGATCTGATCATCAGTCCCCACCAATCGATCGTGGGAAGTCATCCAAACTCACCTCCTAATCTTACTAAAGTGATGAGATGAGACCTTGCTGTCTCACATCTCCCCTCCCGTCAGCTCCTGTCTCCATCATTATCATGGCCCAAGTCATGGTTGACCGTAGTTTCTGTCGTCGTTTGCAAAAAAAAAAAGCTAGTCCCCTAACAAATGCTGTACTGTCACTTCTTCATTAGACCATAGCTATTTCTAATACGTTTGGGCCTTAAACACTGCCATGCACTGGAAACAATTAACACCAGCATGTTAGGAGCTGCCCTCAACATGTCCTTACCAGAGGCAAGATCATTCACCCCACAGTAGCCTGGTCCCTAGGAACCCAGTTTTATGTTAATTAGGCCAAGTCTCCTTGAGAGGACCTTGGATGTCCACTAGTGCAGCGTAAACAAGGAGGAGGACACTGCTATACATGATTAGGCTCACACCTAAAGAACTTTCTGAACTCATTTACATATAATAACCAATAAAGAAAACCCAGTCAAATCCTGGGTGCCTGATTAGTCATTCAAGGTGTGAGTTTATTGAAGGGATTTGTTTGAAAAGCCAGCCATCCATGTTTTCTCGAGATGAAGCTGTAAAAGTGGAACTATCTCGTCCCAGGCTGTGTGAAGCCCATGGGAAAACGATTCGTCGCTGTCGAGAGAAATGATTTAAATATTCACATCAAAATGAAGAAGAAAGAAAGTGAACATTGGGACTTTACTGGAGAAATTTCCAGCTGGCATGAAATAAAAAAATGTGTGTTACATATTTGTTATCACAAGCATGTTGTGACAGTATAACATGAGACAAATAATCTGTGAAAAAAAAAAATCAAGGTCCTTTTGCCTTCTCCCTGCAGTCTTATTGTCTTCTGCAGAAATACATACTCAGTCAGAAACCATCAATCAGAGCTATGAGGAGGGTCTTAGCGCTGTCAATCATGCTCCTCTACACAATGCAGCTGTACTAATGATGAAAAACAATGTACCATTAGAGAATAACTGCTTATCTGCCATCATCTATGGCCTTGCTTATTATTCTGCATGTTCACAGTAAGTTTCGGTGTAGTGAACAAGCTGTACTGAAGGGGAAGGTATGAGCAGCGCATACACGAGAATGATTGACGGTGTTAAGAACTTCCTGTGTAGCTGTGTATTTCAGCAGAACCAAAAGGAGTTGGAGGAGTTATTTTTTTTTCTGTTTCATGTTATATTGTCAGGATGTAGTGAAAGTTTTAACAAATATGTAAAGTCTATTTTTTTCTTAAAAGTTACATCTTTTATGATCCTTATAAAATTAAGAGCAGCGTCTTGATGTTTTCAACTTTGCAGTTAGGCATCAGTGGGTGGAAATATGAAGTTTTTTTTAACCGCACAAAAACATTTTCCCCCATCTCAATTAATACATTAATTTCCTGTGATATTACACTATACGCTACTTCCAAAAAGTTTGTTTGATTTCAGACTTTTCAAACATTTTTAAAAAAGATGCATAAGGATGTGGCCAGATCTTATAAAATCCACCATATGATAATTTTTCAACAAAATGTCTATATTGATACTCAAAAAGTGAAATAAAATCAGTATTTGTCTGACAGCATGAAACAGAGTTCCAATATACAATTTTAATGTTGACATTTTCTGTGGATTTTTATGGGCAAAAAGGATGGAAGCCATATTCAGACAGTGGGAAAAGACATAATTTGAAAATGTAAATATTTTCTCCATTTTTCTTCCTATTCTTGCTCAGACAGGGACGATTCTTTCCAAACCTGTGCAGAAATCCCGAGTCTCACTTAGAGAACTGTAATAAATTTAGCGAAAGAAAAATAATTTTTTTTATTGATGGCAGTCAGCATGAACAGTAGTAAAAGTCACATAAATAACATATTGTCAAGAAATTTGGAGTTTAATCCCTTTCATAAGAATACAATAATGAAGGAAAAGCACATTTCTTTCTAATTGTAGTGCAGACACAATAAAAACAGCTTGCCAGAGGTAAATATAGAACTTTAGACGAAGCCTAATAAACACCCCCATTACCGTGCACGCAACGAAAATATAGTTATCCACACAAATGACTTGATTACAGGGTGAATCCTGATGCAAATGTTAGCATGTCACCATGGATCCCTTCCTCTCCTTCGCTGTATGTTACTCGCTCAGAGTGCAAATGAAAAACACTTTGGACTAATTTCTTTTCCGCAAACAATGCTGCTAAAAGGCGTTCGGACAGACTACAACGGTTTTATTTCTGACATTAATAGCTTAATGCTAAAAAGAATAGCTCTAAATAAAATTAGAAAAGTGCCAGCTAGCAAATGGAGCGGATGACTTCAGCCCCGCTATTAGAAACCAACCATCAATCTCTGTCCAAACTATTCCATAGACAAAGTCCCTGTTTACTATTCTGGTCAGCATCGACTGCTGGGCCTCGGCAGCCTGTTGTATTATGTGTCATGGTGGGGAATCAAGACATTTCATGCAGTGGCAGATGCTTTATTCAGTGGCACCTCTGCAGCTTTTTGCGGACGGAAACATCAGAAATAGCAGTCCAACACGTCTGCGAGCATGAGGAAGTGGCCGGCGGATCAATAGAAAGCTGATCACGTGAGCAAGGCAAGCATATCACAAAGGAAAGATGCTGAGGCTAGGCATGTCTGAAGCCCCCTCCGCCACCTCGTCATAACTGTTCAGATCTGTCAGTGGGTGGGGGAATGAATACCAAGCATGAATAATAGATTATCACCGATATTTTTAGGTGTGTCGAGGCCCCCGTGATCTTGCAGCTCATCTCTGGATTCTTCATTTTACTTATTTATGGCCGCATCTTGAGTGAGAGACAAGAGTATTACTCAACCTTCCATGCCTCTAACTCTGTCCGGGGACGTACTGCAAAATGCTGAGTGCTTCTTGAGAGCCAGAAAAATGTCAATGAGAGAAAATGTCAGAGAGCTTCCGCTGAAGTAACAGCTGATGTTGTCGCAATGCATTAAAAAATAAGACCAAAAAAAGATGCATTTTATGTTTTGAAGCATTGGGTTGAACCTCTTCATATTTTGTTATATTTTAACCACGATTACCACATACCTGTCCACTGAGAAGAACATTTCACAATTTTAACTTTTTCATACAGTTTGTGGAGGTTAGGGACCATAAAGGAATAGCAAATAGGAGAAATATAAAATACTTGAGACCCCTTCTAAAGATGCGTTTAACTGCCTATTTAAATAGTTCAAACATCATATAAATCTTATCAGGCATGAATTCACAGTCGAAACAATCACATGACTAACGCAAAGGCTAACATCTACAAGCTTTGGGGAACAGCCAATCGGCTGCTTTACACACACCAGGTCAATAGCATACCATGCAACTACGCTAGATATTTTAGCTTCTCATTTTCTTCTGAATATTTTGCAATGCACTACAAAAAAAAATCCAGTTATGGGTGTATTTTTCACAAATACTGAACCTCAAATAGGTGGGTGTCGTTTCTTTATCCCTTTCTATCCTAACACCCTTAAAGAGTCCACTTAACTGTATCTTAGGTTGCAAAGGATATATCTCAATCTTTCAATTCCTCATGGAGCTCATCTGAAAATAAACATTAAACTAAAAAAATCTACCTCAACCTGGCTATCCACCTAAATTCTGAGATAAACAGAGATCCATAGCTCATTTCACATGACTGAACTTCATGAAAGAGTGACCAGAAGAAACCCACTGTTGGGGAAAAGAAAAAAAATCATGGAAAAGCTCTGTTTGTGGTTTGGCAAACAACACACCTGTGTAAGAAGGTCCTCTTGTCAGCTGAGACCAAAGTTTAACTTTTTGGCAAAAGCTATTTGTGGCAGAAAAGTTGATTTGCCCACCATGAACCTTGTGGTCACAGTATCATGCTTTTCTTCAGAGGGGAAAGAAAAGCTGGTTGAAGTTGATAGGAAGATGGATTGAGGTAAAACACAATCCAGAAGGAAAACCTGTTAGAGGCTGACAAAGACTTAAAACAGAGGCAGAGGTTCATCCTCCAGAAGGACCATACTGTGAAACACAGCGGTGGCAGCAGCATGATGAGCCAAAACTTTTACATTTCAAGCATTTCTCTCCTGATTGTTGTTTAAGCTCATGGTGTTGCCTACCACAAAGGTGGAAGGCTATTACCAGCAAGAAAACAACAAAGAATAAAATAGCTTTTCTTCACATGAAACATTTAAGTGTTTACACTCTTATCTTATTCTTCTCTGAGTGTATATTAAGTCTCATCTTTGTCTTCTACATTAGTATAATATACAAAGATGAGAGTGATACATAATAAAGTAGTATGGAAATGAGCAACCCTGTCACGCATGTGATAAAAGATGAAAAGAAAAAGAGACAATAGAAAACATCGGAGCAATCTTATGGGATTCTGACTGCCATCCTGCCTGATTTAAAAGGTTCTCAAATTCCACGACTGGGGTGTCATGAGCTCTGCCTGTGGGAGTGAGGCACAGATGGATTACAGTAGAAGTAATCACAATACATGAATATGAGATGCCTTTCTTGCAGAGGGAACGCTGCCTCCTTTTTTTTGCCACATTCCATGTTTGTCCATCATCGTTTGTCCATCATCCTTGCAGCGATGCCAACACTCTTTGCCAATTCGAGCCCCCACTTAATGCAGCTGCTTCCCCATAACTTTATATGTGAATTAATTTTCCGTTTACTTTTTTAAAAACAAAAATAAAAGTGTGGCAGTAGCTGTTTTCAAAAAATGTGAATATTGTTTTAGGATTTATGAATCTGTTCAAGAGCGAGTCACTGCAGCAAAATGATAACAGTTTATCCAGGTCATAACATCGCAAATGTGCAAATCTGTTCCTGTTTGTTGCTGCTTTACTGATTTGAAAAGCAATCCAGCTTAGAATGGAAGAGAAGCTATTGTATCACACATTTTTTAGTCAATTTTAAATTGAATGCAAATAGGCTTAAATCTTAATGCGTTATACTTAGCGAGGCACTAAATAAACAAGAGCTGCTGTAGCAGCTGGAACTCGCAGATCTCTACTAATGCAACAAAAATGTATATGATGTATAAGACAAATAGCTCCGTGAATCAAGATAAAAAACAAACAAAAAAAAGCCTTTTAAGTTTGGGTGTTATCCGATGAGAATACATCGTCACTCACTTTCCGTCGAAGGGGTTAGCGCCAGGGACGGTGTGTGTACTGTCCCTGCCCACCAGGAAGCGCACTCGGTCGTAGAACGTCTGCAGGTTGCTCTGTGCCGAGGACATCTGCGTCTCCTGGATGATGTCCAGGGGGTCAGGCGAGCCCACGCATAAAGAGGTGGTGTGACAGGTTGCCTGAAGACAGCAGTCTGGATCCATGCAGTCCACCAGGCCATCTGAGAAGGTTAAACAAGTCACAGGCAACAGATTCACAAAAAACACAAGTGTGGTTAACACCTGGCAAATGCAGAAAAGCGTACACACACTTAATAAAATATGCTATTGGGTAACACTGAGTACTAATATAAAGCTAAATACTAATACTTATGCTGGAGTATAGGAGTAGAGATGTATTGATAAGTCAGCTCCGGACCAAAACTGTGGACACATTTCAGTTTCAGCAACTCAAAGTAAAAAATTAGCTAACAACCTAACAGAAGTTTGCCCAGCACACAGCCAGAGTTATGGGTGGAGCTAAATACAGGGCGTTTCTAGAGGCGTCAAAAGTGAGACGGTAAACGTTAAATGTTTTCAAAGTTACAATAAATGCTAAAAGACTTAACAAAAAATATCTCCACTATTACCACATTAGCAGAAGTGTGACCATCTCTGGTAGTCAGCTGCATCAAAACAGCATGCAGAAGTGCAAGCAATGTTATAAACTTTTGCAAAAGAGCATAATATGCATTTCCCTCTCAGTACATTAGATAACATTACTAAAAATGAGTGTTTCTATGTAATGCACTTTACTTTGCTAAAGTGGGTCATTAGTGTCTCCTAACCATTGCTTTCAGGGGCATATCTGGCCAGATGGGGTGATAAAAATAAACTGTGCTGTCAGGAGTCAGTCAAATCCCAGGCAGTACCCTGCTTTTGCTGTTGAGAGCCGTGTGGTCCCTGTTAAGTGAGGGGCAGACAAACAACCCCCTGTATAAATAAGGGAGTCTAGTGCACAGCTCAGGCTGAAGAATCGGGTCTGGAATAAAGAAAGTCACATCTCCCACTTGGAGTAGAGATTGGTGCAACATCCCTGGCTGGTTGGGTGTGTGGGTGTGTGTGTGTTTCTGCCTCTGCTCAGGGTTATTTAGAGGGAAAAGGACTTCCCTGTGGAGATAGAAAATGTTCAAAATCTTAGAGGTTAATAAAATATCAAGGTGAATTTATTAATACTTCCAATCAGGACAACTCAACTCTATTTTGTTTGCATGTAAAAATTGCACTGGATGTGTGCATGTAGCTTCACATGGTCTATACAAATGTATTTTGTTTAGAGGAAAAGACATCCGTAGGATTTTACTTAGAGCCAAGACCGTACACAATAAAATCCTTGCATTAAATCCACCTATTATAGTTCTAAATGGCTAGTTAGCTTAGGAAGAGAAGCATTTTTGTACCTTTTCTAAGCATTGATTTAGCTTGAATTGAGTAGTTAACGCTAATTGTAAGTCAGGATTGCAGTTTTAGCGCTTGTTTTATTCTCAGCTCTGCAGTTTTTTTTTGCTTCACTATGCATCCATTACATGCAAGCTATTTTGTTTTTTTCTGATCTGTGTGTAATATTTACATTTTCTTTAGATTTTCACTTTTTTTCTTTCCTCTCTTCCAGTTAAAAGCAAGCTGGCTCCTGGGATTCAAGGCAGTAAAATCTCAAGACAATTTCCACTGCTATTGGCTCTATATGAATAAAATTGGAATGGCCTACATAGAAGGTATAACAGAGCATGGAACGCTTAAAGCAAGTACAGAATACTTCTCAAGCCCATAGGGGGTGAATTTTATTGTCAAATCGTGTCTGGTTCAGAGTCTGTGTTGGTGTCTGGTCAGTGTCAAAAGGCATTTGTGATTTTACCTCCATCGTTGTCCTTGACATCACTGCAGGCGGTTTCCATAGAGGTGTCACAGCCAGTGCCCCTCCAGCCCAGCTGGCACACACAGTACCAGCCGTTGTTACCCAGAGTGCACCTGCCATTTCCATTGCACAAACCAGGACAACCCTCTATGAAAAATAGATGAAGACAAAGACCAACGGTCACAACTGAGTCTCAAACAAAGAGAAATTAATGAACAACAAATAATACAGGATATCATTTGTGCACCAAAATTGCTTTGGAAAAAAACTGTTTTGCTGTTCGTACTTTAAGCAGCAATAACCTAATGTTATAACCTAATGTTATGTGAAATTTTAAATGAATGAGAGGAGCTCTAATGACCCTCAGCTAAACTTGATTAATTTGATACACCTTTTGTAAAGCTTTCCAATATCCCTTTGCAGTAGAATCAGATAAGAGGGATCATATTAATCAATATTCACTTATTACTACAGCATATTAGCCAGAATGTATGGTACTTTAGCTGTGCAATGTATGTAGTGGAGTTTATACTGCTCAATGTGAAAACATTTAATAGGTACTTTTAGATTTCAAGGTTGTTTTTCTATTAAGCTTTGCAAAAATATCCACATCCCTTTGACTTTTTCACATTACAACCACAAACTTCAGTGTGTTTCTTTAGGACTTTCATGTGACAAACCCACACAACGTAGCGAATGATTGTGAAATGCAAGGAAAATTAAATAGCACTTCTTGATGTTTTTCCACATAAATTTGTATTCAGGCTCCCTTCAGTTAATACTTTGTAGAACTACGTTATGCTACACTTAAAGCCGCATGTCTTTTAGAATATACCTCTGCCAGCTTTCCACATCTGGAGGCTGAAACCGGCACCTACTCTTCTTTGTTAAAAAAACACCAAGCTAAATCAGTGGATGACGAGCGTCTGTAAATATCACTTTTCAAGTCTTGCAACAGATTTTAAATTGGAGTTGAATCTTGGTCTGACTGGGTCATTCTAACACACAAATTTGTTTTGATCTAAGCTTTTTTTATTGTAGCTCTAGCAGGAAGGTAAATCTTCACTATTACGCGTTTTTAGAAGTTCTGCTACTTCTAAAATATTTTCTGCCAGAATTGCCTGTATTTAGCTCCATCAATAACTCTATCCCAGTAATGAGCACATGCACTTATAGTGAAGCAAATTTTTCATTTAGCGTTTCTGCTAACTTTTGAAACGCTTGGCACATTTAGCATCTTCTAAATTATCCTTCAAGTAGTTAAGACAGTTATATTCATGCTCTTATTTTGAAGTTAAAAATTATTTAAGCAGTAAATCCATTTCCTGTTTTCACAACCTTCACCATGATGCAGTGCAGCAAATGATGTTTATTCTGTTTATTCCAGAATGCACTGCGGTTTAAAATTTACTGATGTCCTGCATGCTTTCTGACTGGAGCTCTACAATTAGGGCAAACTCAGAAACAGTCAGCAATATCGTTTCTCAACTAATGTAAAACTGAAACCATGACGGCAAGTGATTCTGCTGAAGCGCAACTTTGCACGCAACCGTGCAACACGTAACGTACAATAGACACCTGGGTAGCATCAACATGATTGAATTTGTTGCGTTAACCTTTGATAAATATCATGTTGGTGCCAAGCTCAGCACAACTAACTTCTAGTTAGTGATGTCCACTTCTGTTCTATCCTTTTCCACCTGCTTTATTATCTTTTTTCGCTGTATTGGTCTATAACATGAAATTCCTATTTAAAAAAAACAAAAACCAAAAGAAAACAAGGTTTGTTTGTAATATGACAAAATCTGAAGATTTAGAGGAATAAAATACAAATTTTAAAGTAGTAGTAGTTTAAAAAATGGTCTAAATTATTGTCAGAGAAATTGGTTTTTAACAATCAGTAATATCCCCTCAAATAGAGAGACCATAATATCCCTTTAGGAGAAGTTCAAAGCTAAACAAAATGGGTTTTATATAAATTGGAAAAGGTTGTGCTTGGTTGCTTTGAGCAGAGGTCGCCTAGCTGTATTTCTGGGAGCTGAGCCCCAGGGGATCCGAGGCAGGCTGGAGTAGAGAGACAGGTGAAAGATTTCATTGTTTCCTCCCGGATAGGTCTTCACAAGGGCACAGATCAGACGATTATGATGCCAATTGTTCTACCCTGTTTGACATTTATCTGATACATTATGATATTTATCCCCTCGCTGAGGCAGAGGGTAAAATCTAAAGATATCAAACGCTCAGCTCTGTCACAGATTGTGGGGTTAGAAGGATGCCTTGATAGAGAGAATGCTAAGCTGACCCATTTTAGCAACTATCTCTCTTGTGCAGCTTGCTTTTACATCAGACAGAGAGAGAACTGGACCGGAGAACAGAAAAGGAAGAAAACAGGTAAGGCAGGTCTACTTATAAGGTAATAACTGTAAGGGAGGAAAGGCTGATTGATGGATGAATCAGGGCTGCAATTATATTGTGACATAATTCACAATGCAGCCACAGCCTGCAGAATATATACTATTTGTTAGAATAGAATAAAGAGCCACACAAGGCAATTAATCCCACATTTCTGGAGCAAAACTGTCTGCCTCCATTTATTATAATTTTTCACACAATTTAATTTTAGAAGTTAAAAGTTGCTTAGTATCCTTTGTGGGGATTTGCAACCCAAGATAAAGAAGTCTTAAAATATATCTGCGCTTTATAGCTTCAGCATAATCTCATACTGAAATATGTAGAAAAAGCAATCCTGTAATTTGAGTGGTATACCGAGGACACTCCTACGCTGTGAAAATAACAGTTTTCAATGAAATCTTCTGTGCTACAACTAAATGGACCTCTAGCAATTTCTCTAAAATAATTCTAAATGAAGCATTGACTCAATATGTACTTTGCATTTTAGAGAACCTAGCAATTTTCAGCTTGATCTTTTCCTGTTAGGTTGTTTTGACAGCAGCATCATTTGGTATGGATGCCATTTCTGGGTAAAGCTGCCTACTAATTAGCACTTTTCAAATTCAATTAAGTGTTTTAAATTAAGTAATATGAATCAGAGTTGTAAAAGCAAACATTGTTTTTTCCACTATATATCTGTTCATGCAGCCTGTCGGACAACATTTTAGAATATCAATATTGTAATCATTTCGTCTTAAAATAAAAATAAAATCGGGTTTTACTGCAAGGGCTCTGTTACACACACAGTGTAACATCAGCTCTGACACTAAAGTAAAAAATTAATGATCACTCACAGCATGAATGTTGCAAAAATATATTAAATGATTTATTTTAGTCAAAATTGGTACTGACATGTCAAACTTTACAGAAACACTAATTCATCACCAGTCCAAGATTTCCTGCTTATTTACAGTATAAACATCAGCTGACACGTTTCTATTAGTTACTACTAGGTTTTCCCATATCTTTACTAAAAGCAATGTTCAAAATGTTTAAAACTGCTAGAAATATGACAATATGTGTAGTGAGATTTTGCTCTTGTAATCAAAGAATAATTGAATAGCTTTTACATGTCTTCACCATTTATAGCTCTTTGCTAATCACTTCAAGAAATTACAAGATGAAATTGTTTATTACTGCTGTAACTTCAATTTCTATAGATGATTTAGATAATTTATCATCTATAATAAAGTGAAAACTCAAACGACATTCTAGAAAACTGCAACCAAATTTAATGAACTGTTCGAAATGGCTTGTCTCTTGGTCACTTTTGGCATTGGCTGTCCATTTATTGAGCAAATGGACAAAAACAACTCTGGTTAAGCCAGTGGAGCTGGACGATTAAGGAGCTCAGAATGTTTGTTATACGGATAAATAAAGCTTCACTCTCTTTTGGCTCGGTTTCAACCTAACTGGCAGAATATTTCAGAGAGAAGCCCCCGCAGAGCCCTGCCCGAGCCCGTCTGAAACAGCTCCAGACATGAGGATGCAAACGTTCGAAGAGCCCCTCTGGCAGCCGCTCTGATGCCAGGTGGTCTATAACCAAGTACGCAGGGAGGCTGAGAGAGGGGTGCCGGTGGCAGACAGCGAGGGGTGAAGCAAAGCCTCCATTCTCGTTCTGCCTACAACCATAAAGTCTTTTAATTAAAGAGGCTGCAGCCTCAGCACCTATCAGGCTTTGCACAGCACTGTAAGCTCATCTATAATGCAAGGCGCAGGTTATGAATCCCCTCTCCCAACATCCCCCTACTGAGAAGGCTAAAATGCACAAACCAAACATTTGATGTATAGAAAGCAGCTCAGGTTGAATTGGGTGTGAAGGTGCCAAGTGGAGATTACCATGGAACATTATGTTGAAAATACGATGAGGAGGAGAAGAATTTTACTGGTGCATCTCAGTAAGTTAGAATCTCATCAGGAAAGTTAATTGATTTAAGATATTCCATTAAAAAAGTGTAAAATGTGTAAGATTAATCACATAATATGATACATTTTTGTTGGTGTTGATGATTTTGGCTTACATTGTTCAGTGTGTGGCTCTGGTGATATGTTTCTTGTTAGGGAGCCGCACTGAGTCTAGACTTGAGAAAACACTAACAGATAACACAACTCTAAATCATTCCCTCCGGGATGCAATAAAACTAATATTTCTGTGATTGTTGTGGCCTAAAATGACTGATTT
Source organism: Micropoecilia bifurca (assembly GCA_903067075.1). Taxonomy (NCBI): domain Eukaryota; kingdom Metazoa; phylum Chordata; class Actinopteri; order Cyprinodontiformes; family Poeciliidae; genus Micropoecilia; species Micropoecilia bifurca. Next base: position 50,749 of record CAEGAF010103409.1, read on the forward strand.
TGCACACCCTTGTTCTAAAGGGTGCGGTCAAAGTTCCGAATATTTTTACGTTTTATTTTTGCTATAACATCAACTTACAAAAAAGTTGAAATTGCTGCACATAATCCTCTCAAAAAAAGCAAAAACAGGATTTTAACTTGAACTGTATACACTGTCTGAGCAAATCCTACAAAACATCTCAGAATGGCTTTTGAAACAGAAAGTTAAATTAGAAGGGGGCAAAGAAAATTTATCAAAATTCAACTCAGTGCGATCAGAAATGAAGGAAATGCAAAAAATGTAAAGGTTAGAAGTTGCAATGATCAATGAAAATTACAAGACTGCAACATTTCTGATTGATGAGCGAATAGTTATGACTGCAGCATCGCAACTTCCTGGAGGAACTGCTAAATTCCTTAACAATTATGGAAATTTGCACCTGAACCTCCAACAACTAGGATTCTGTCTCCAAATCTTCCTCTAGACTATGGGACCTTGACTTCCAAACATTTACTATTATCTGAAGAGGACTCTGGACCACTGAGCACCAGTCTGGTCCTGCTGCCTCTAGTTCAAAAGTGGCTTGACAAAAGGAATAATGCAGATGTAGTTCATGTCCTGGACCTTTTTTGAAGCTTCCCCAAACTCTTACATTGCTTATTCCAACTTTTCAACCAAAACCTTTCCTGCTCCCATTCAGGTCTGAGTTCAACCTCTGGTGAAAGTGCAGGTGTTCTTGCATCTTGCCGTTTCTTCACAAATAATCACAGGAAGGTGGATAGACAGATCGGGGTCTTTAATTCTTTAATGCTAAGTATAAGCAATGCCCTGGATTTAGTGGCCCACCTGCACTCCAACTACAGCCTGACTTTTAGAACGAGATCCCGGATACAAGGAGCTCAGATGAGCTTCCTCTTTGTTGTGGCTGGGGTTAGTCTTTAAGACAAGGGGAGGAGCTTCCTCATCCGGGGGGAACTCCAATTAGAACCGCTGCTTATTCACACCTTCCCTAGAAAGACCTGAATAGTGAGAGGTTTGTTTTTTCTGCCTGGACCTGTTAACCTCATGACCCAATCTCAGATAAAGGAAAGAAAATAAATGGATGCATGAATTGACATTTTCCTTCCAATGAACTTTACATTATAATGCTTTGACACCATACGATGCTCTGTTTTCTTGAAACCTAAATGACTAATTACACTCCTTCTGGAGGGCTGAACTCACTATCAGGATATCCGTCTTTTACATAATTATGAAGGCTAAACTATGGGCATAACATTAAAAAAATCTTGTATTATAGATTTTTTATTCATCTAATGTAATATTGAAAATTTTTTAAAACTTAATTTATTTGCAAGCCATAATCATCAAAATGAACACAGACAAACTTTTGGAAAACAATATTGTGTAATGAATCTATTTAAGTTTCAAATTATTGACTGAACTAATAAATTCTAATTTATTGAAATGCATGTGTAGAATGAGAAGAGCAGTGTTTTGAATGGGAATGGACCATGGTGTGTGTACGCCAGTGTTTGGGTGTGTGTTTCACGGCTTGTTAATGCTGACCGGCGTTACAATGAGTCGAGCGCAGAAAAGATTGAAGGAGGAATGCCATACCTTTCACTACCTTATCCAGATAGTGAGCTTGAGAGATAAAAGACAGGACATATAAGGGAGGTTTGAACAGTGGCACTTCCATGACAAGACAGCAGGGCAATGTGTTAGTATACGTTACAAAACGCGGTTAAAAAAAACACAGCCACAAAGCATCAACAGCATGCATTACAAGCAAGACATCGAGCACAATCCCACACAGGAGAGGGATGGAGACAGAAGGAAGACAGGGGGAAATTGTGGGACGCAGAGGAAGATTGCAGTCACCAAAATGAAATCTTCAGGGAAAAAAAAGAAAAGTCTGCTTCTTTTTATTAAATGATGGAAACAACTAAATAGCCCAGGGGAGTATTTAGAAAACACTGGCACTGACGTGCATATTGCAGGCTTCAGCAGTGTTATGCAGGACAGAGGTCACAAAAAGCTCTTTTAATCATCGTCTATGGACGATGCAAGTGGCCTCGTCAGGAATGAGACCAGATCAGACCTGTATGGGGCCTGGGGTCAACACACGGGACCGTTCGTGATGGAAATTGATTTAAATTGAGATCTTAATGTGCGACACAGAGAAATCTTCTTGTTGAATCTGGATCTCAATATGGCCTTTATAAAAGAGCCATCAATAATGTACAGGCCAGCATATAAAACATTCACAAACTGAGCTGAAGCTCTGTTCTCAGGCAGCGCTGCCTCGAGACCAATGAGAATACTGTGAGAAAAATCTGCTTTTTCTTTTATGAGCTTTTATTTCTGGTTTCCCTTTGACTCAAACATATAGAGAATCACTGAGGCAGCTGAGAAAAGGGATCGCCATTGTGCTTTCAGTTTTTTGTATCAGCTGTAAAAAAAAAATGAAACCATGATGTGTCGAAGCAACCACCAAAAAAAGCCAGTCTTTTTCTTTTCCTTTTAAAACAATGTGGCTAATGAACTGATTTCCTGACATATCATTACTGCCGTGTTTTACACTTGCTGGTTTTTATACTAGTAGGTATGAGTAAAGCTTATATTTCTTTGATTCCAAAAGGTATTAACTGGTTTGTCTGAGATATACTAAAACAAAGAAAGAGGAGTAAGAGGAAATGAGTGAATTTGCACATGAAAACACAACACCAGCAGGTACCAAGCAACACATTCTTTTGGTTATTTCACGTGTTTCATTAAGACTTTACGAAGATGGTACCCCAAGTCAAAACTCATAACTACCTATAAATATAATGTGTGCTATAAAATCTCACAATTTTTTAGCTTGTGTGGGTTACCAGGAAGTTTTTATCCTTTTTAATAAGTTAATGCACCATACCTACATGCTACAATATCACAACAAATAAACAACACTTTTCAATGTGTACATGTGAATTTGCGAGAAAACGTTTGGAATGTTGCAAAAAAAAAAAAAAAAATTTAAAAAGGAAATGCATATCAGCTGTGTTTCCCTCGAATGGTTTGGACTGAATCAACCAGGCTACGGAAAGCATAATTTGGTCAGATGTTGATGCTACATGGGAAGTAATAAACAGGAAGTAGAGGTTGCAAGCTAGCATGAACTAGCACTCATCTCAGAAAAATTGATAGTTTTTCAGGAGTGTGTTATCTGTCGGCCAAGTTGTAATTGCTCAGTCATGTCAGCATTGATGATGTTGGATCCTGTCCTGAGACATCGACAGAGAAATGCAATTCTAAGGCAGTGGAAACAGCCGATGAGTCAGGTGAGGTAATTGTTCGCTATGTCAGAACTTAGTTGGCAAAAGTGTTTTCATTTCCACTTTAATTCTTTTTCAGAAAAAAACAGAAACCACCTCAAGGAAGCATAAAAACATTTTTGCAAAGTTATTTCAAAGGGACGCATCAAGCTTGTTGATGTCCAGCATCTTTGAACATATGAACTTGATATAAAAAATAAAAAAAGAAGCCATTGATAGTTTCTAGATACTGAAATTTCTTTTTAAGGTTACATTCTGGTTTTCAAAAGAGCTTTTGACATTCAGTCAAGGTCTTAAAAAACATAGCTTCTGCCAGTTTTTATTGCAAGAGAGCAGCAGTATTAGTATAAACAGAGAGCTGAAAGCGGTGGGTGACCGGCTCACAATGACTCGCACGTCAGCATTTGAAAATAATAGTAAATGGAAAGGGACCAAAGAAAGAGATGAGGATAAGGATGAGTAAAATGAAAAGACACCTTAGCACATTCCCACATTAAAATGCATGAAGGCAAGCCTCAGATCCTTGAGTAAACCTGTTCATGCTTTACTGAGTTGCACAAATTCAATTAAGCATGCTTTCCCGTTCTTTCTCCGACTGGATACTTCCTCTCAGACCCGACGCTTACACACACAGGCAGAGTGGTAGTCTGCACGCCTTTGTTGGTGTCCCTCCCCCTTCACCGCATCCTGACCAAACAGACATATACTTCGAAGCCCCCCCCCCCCCCCCCCTTAACAAAACCCCAGCCTCCTCTCTTCCTACCAATGGTGCAGTGTTCTCCGTTCCAACCAGGACTGCATTCACATTTGCCGTCCTTGCATGTGCCGTGCTCGTTGCAGCGCGGGTGACACGCCCTCTGGTCACACCCGGCGCCCATCCAGCCGTCGTCACAGCGACAGGTGCCTGAAACACAAACGCCGTGGCCTCCACAGTCGGCTGCACAAATCTCTGTGGGAGACAGAGACACAGAGGAAGACAAAAAAGACAGACAGAGAGAAAGAAAGGAGGGGTGGGGGTAGGAAATGGGAAGACAGGGCGGTGATGGGACAAGGCAGAGGTGGAGAGAAAAAGACAAATCCAGAAGTTATTGTCAAAGAAAGGCGGCCACGCTCCACTACCTTGTCTGATGGCAGCTGAAAAGAAATTCCTGCACCTCATAGGGACAATCCTTTTTTTGACAATACAAATCTAATAAGTCCATTACCGAGAGGAGACAAGATTTGTGTGGCCTTAGCAGACTTATTCCTCCTCTCTTCTTCTGTTCTTTATGTTTTCTCCTCATTTGAACCACAAAATGGCCAAAGAATAAAAAAAATATACTCAGATGGAATTTTTTTTTTAAAAAGGCTACAAATGTAACAGTCCATTAATTCAGATAAAACTCAAACATTATTCACTTTAAAACACTACACAGTTAAGGCTTTGCCACCGGTTTGGTGCTGGGTTGAAGCAGGTAGTAGAAAGCGAAGTCCATGGACATTTTCTGAAAGGTTTATTTAATTCTTCAATTTATTTTTGCATTATCTTATGTAAGCTGATGTAAATAGCAAACTATTTGCAATAATTGTCAAAGGGTCAATTATAAGTTTAGCTTTGCTATAAGGTATGAGCATTTTATATTAAATAGAGAACTCTGTACTTCCTGTAATTTTATCTTACCAACTCCAATTTAAAATGTATTTTTCAAAAGCAGTCTGTTGTGTTTCTCTGGTGTTGAAATTTCCTTTTCTGTGTTCCATAGCAGGAAATTATTATTTTTGTGCCGTAAATCCAACAATTCGCATTTAATTAACGGAATGAAATAGAATCAAAATTAGTTTCACAAAAACTGAAAACGTATTGCTGCCACGTTTTTACACTCTCATCCTCAAATTATCTTGAAAATCCAAGTTATATGTGTTGGATAAAAAAATAGTTTTATGCTATGATTTTTTTGTGCTTTCCCCCCCGCAAAAAAAAAAAAAAATTGTCACTAAAACTACAAATTAAGGGGTGAACTTTTCTGAATGAGTACTGAATTAAATAACGGAATTCACAAAAAGAGATCGGAAAAATATATTGATCTAAAAAAAAGTAAGCTATGTACAGGTGATATTAGCAAAGCTAGCTAGCTAGCTAGCTAACATTAGCAATCTGTCTGTACCAAAATCCTTTCCCTGCCTCTCACTAAGTAATTTAGTCAACATTAACTATACATATTAAGTTATCCATCTGTGTACATTATATAAGTTTAAAAAAAACTTTCCGTTTCTCGTCACCTAGCTTGGTGTACATGCTAACGTTAAATAATACTAGAGTGGGGTCCTGTTCTTGGTCTTGACTTGGTCTTACCTTTGTCTTAGGTTTCTAATTTTTGATTTTTGCTTTGTACTTTTTTAAAAAATTATGTTAACATGAATACAAATCTACATGTCCTTTCTAAAAGCTCCATACATTTAGTGACATCATATAAGGCCTAAGGCAAGAGATGGATTTCTGAAGATAATCACCATTTGTTCAGCTTTGTCATTACCAGATATGTTAATTTTGACTCGAGAATCATCAGATTTAAAGTGTGGCAAAAAATAAAAAGACTGAATTGCAGGTCAAACGCAACTCAAATGGACCCAAATCTATGAAAAGTCAATTATCCATTATAATATTCAAAAACATCCAGATGATAACCCTGTCTTTTGTGCCTCTTGTGGTGTCATCAGTCCATATACCAATACAGCATAGAGCTTTTTCTTAAGAGATTTTTTAAAAACCTTTAATTTTACAAAATCTTGTGATAGAAATGCATACTTACTTACTATCTACAATTGTTAGTGAAACAAAAGTGCTGCAGTGGATGATGTCCTTTGGACAAATACTTTCAACATACTTTTTCCATGTTCTTTTTAGAGCTTTTTGAGCAGAGGAGGAAGTACATTCATGAACTGCAGCAGAATGACACAGAGAGCCACAGTGAAGTCTGGTCCCGCTATTGTGTGGCAGCTGAAAGGCCTCCTTGACTGGGTGTGACGGAGCCGGGACTTTACCCTCATCCCATGAACTCGAGGGAGAGCATGACAAGCATAAAGCAAAGCAAAGAAATTAAACACTGACAGATTACTTCTGAGTCTCAATGAAATGTTAACCTCTTTATTAACTATTCTGTGGTAAAAGAGGGCTTAGTAGTATAGGCAACAATGAACAATATTATTACTGGCTTATTAGCCAAACCAATTCATGTATGACCACAGGGGACCAAACTGGAGGTAAAATCTTTTAATAAGTCAATTATAGTGTTTGCAGTGCCTATTTTGCCATCGTAACAAATTGAATCTCAGTGTTATTTTTTAGTCAAAAACCCTAACATGGCAACAGTGCGTAAAAAGCTTTAAAAAAGAATCTCACCTCCTCTGCTAATTATAGATCAGCAAAAAACTCTGCAAGGCCTAATTTCATATCTGACTTCTGATGCATTAAGTATGCTGGTAGTGTCTGGATAATTGCCTCCAAAGAGCTTTGAGTACAGCCAGTGCACAAACAGAGATTACTGCATAAGCAAATAGAACATATGGGGAATGATTCACTCATAAAACATTTACACAGACTTAAAAAGTTTTCACACCCTCTGAACTTTTCCCCATCAAACACATATGAACATTGTACATTTTTAAACTAGCCTACAAAGTTGCACATTCTTTACACTATTTTTTATACTTCAGATTGTTAAGAATTATATATACAAATGTTAAAGAACATTCATCATTTTTAATCCTGCAAAAGTATGCAGTACAACTGATCTTTCACTTAAAACCCTGCATAAATTTGCAAGCTGAATTTCACATTCTCTGGAGATAAAATTACATTTAATATAAGATAAACCAAATAAACATCTAGAGATCTCATTAACACATGTTTTAAAGAAAAGAAGGGAGAAAACAGATGCTTGCAGTTCACTGGAATGGATACTGGTCAGAGAAACCAGAGCCAATGTGATTTTCACACAAATGTTCACTTGGAACAAAAAGGGAACCTTTACAATGATAAAGATGCAATTACCACCTACAAATAAAATCTCATTATCTTTGGCAAGAGCAGCTCACACAGTGAGAAACACCTCTGCTCTTATGATGGCTGTTGCACAAAAGGATTGTGCAAAGTTTCCTTTTTGTAGGAGGAAATTGTAAAAATGGCATAAAAAACATACATAAAACCTCAGGCATACTTTTATTGGTAGTAACAGAATTACTACATACTGTGTACATTTTTGGTATACAGCTCCGAAGACAGCAGAGAAAAGAGGTTTGTCATATAAAAAGTATATAGGAAGAAAGGAAATCAATTTCAAGTATTCTCAAAGCTTTCCATGTTTTCCATCATGGTGCAAGGTAATATGCAGCTTTCTGCAGAACCCCACAGCATAGCTCACTGCTGTATTAGAGCCCAGAAAGCTCTACAATGAACAGGATAAAGGAGGATAAAAAGCCAACTCATCATCATTTACAGAGCATTTTCTCTGCAAGGCACACCCAGACTAACTGCCCATTTCCCCCCAAATCCTTAGGATTACCTAATAGGTCATCATGTCTGCTTGGAATACAAAAGGGATTCGTGGATCAGAGAGGCTGCTGCTGTACTAAGGCTCTCATTTCACAATGAATTATGTGAATACAAATTAAAATAGACTGCAGCTGTAGAACTGGAGCTGATTATCAACACATCAGAAACCTGCTGAACCAAAAATATCTGAAGTGAAAATCTGCAAGGAAACAATAACAGATTTCACAAGAAGTATTGCATTAGCATTTATTCATCAACTTACTGTCTGCAGACCTATGTGGCGGATGAATTAATGTAGATGAATCCGTTTTAGTCATCCTCTACACGATTATGTCATCTCTACTGCCAAAAAGTCTCTTAAATTTCTTTGCTTAGGGCAGAAACTGGCCCCCAACATGGATAGAGCAATCTATCTTTCACCAACTGAAAACATGGATTCTGACTTTGAGTTGACTCTCACTCCAACTGTGAACCACTCCGGTGCACGCTTAAATTCATGGGAAGGAGAAGCCAACAAAACCACATCATTGTGAAAAAGCAAAGCAGAGGAAGACCCTGACACCTGATTTCTCACTGCCGTTTCTGGCTTCACAAATGGCGTCTTGGCATGCACCCTGGTGGGAAGGGGAATTATTCAGCTGGCCATTCATATTCCCATATCTGTAACATTCTGCATACGGCATGAGTGGCACATGCCTAACAAGAAGATTGACATGATAGACTCTGTAAACATGTTCATTTTTACCAGTCTGTGTATGGCTGAATGCAAACACTGAGTAAATATATATGGCAAAATGTCACAGTCTCCAAAAAACACCCAAAATGAACACGTATGGCCCTTTTCCACTAGATCCTATCAGCGCACATTGACTTGGCTAAACTTCACTCCACACAGTTTGGGTGATTTTCCATTAGAACTGAGTTGTGGGTGGGGTCATCATATAGTCAGGTGGCCCTAAAGTTCAAAAAGTTTTTCGGTGTCTCTTACTACTGTAGTTACCTCTACAAAATGCCTTGGGAGACAAAAAATCTTAGGCTATGTTCACACAGCAGGTCTTGAAGCTCCATTCTGGATCTTTGTTGAAATCAGAATTTTTTCTTCTTTTGGTATAGTTGTTGTGACTGCAATCAGACTTCTGTGTGACCCCAAAACAATAAGACAAAATGCGACAGACTCTTTGAAACCAATGGGATACGTTTAGCACCACGTAAGTAAAGTGGCACAAATCGGATTCTTTTGGGGCAAATGGGTCAGAATTGGGCCATTCAGACTGCCACAAAAAAGTTATACATGAGCTGCATACAGGCAAAAAAACAAAACAAAACAAAAAACCGATGTTTGCTCAAGTCATGAGCCCTGCCAGCTTTGACCTGGTCCATTGTTCCATGGCTACACTTTGAAAACAACATGGCTTCTCCTTAATCTGAGGTTCAACAACCAGCAGGCATCTGCACCTCCAGTCCTCAACGTTTATATGCATCTCTGCTTTAACACACCGGAAATGTGTGATGCTTTATTGCCCTTTTATTCTGGAACAAATGTCTAGAGAACTGCAAGTGTTGAAGCACAGAGTTCCTTTAAATCAAAGCCAAAAATCCATTTGTTTATAGTGTTAACTCTGTTTTATATCTAGAACATCATTAATCAAAACCTTTATTCAAACTTTTCACTGCTTTTCTTTATTTTGCCAGCAGACTGTAATGTTTCTTGCCAGTTTTGATTTGACTTGTTGCTGAAATGTCCCGTGAAAATAACCCTGTCCTCCCTTGATAGTTTGAACACACTTCATGGTTTCCTTTCTTAAAAATAGGAAACACCAGTCCCGACTGTCGCTTTAGCCGTTTACACTGTTGAGTTGTGTCAACCTCAACAGCCCCATAATGTCCAGCAGCTTGGGACTTTTCTGCTGCTGTAAGAACAGGAGCTTTTCATTTTTCTTTCAGTTGTGAAATGGAATGTTCAACCTTAAAATTTTAGTTGACATTCACCTTTTCTTGATTACCAAGCGAGAACTCTCCCTGTGGACTTAATGAACGCAAAGGAAACAGCCTTCCATAGGAGAGAAGAAAAAAAAACTATTCTTAGCTGTGAATGTTGCACAGTTGTGAAGATAGCAAGATCTAAAGAAAGCATTAACTTGCATCATTCTGCTGTCAGAATACCTGCTTTGCTGTGCATCTTTTCCTCCAATAGCAGCTGCCACCTAACCATGCAGAAACTAAGGGAGGAAACCGTCCGTAAAAGATGTAAATTAAGAACAGAATCAACAAAAATGTGATTGCTAGCCTTGGACTTCCAACCGATAATTGATGAGGCTAATTTATGCCTTTACGCGAGACATTTTCTATTAAGAAAATCACCAATGCTCACATCTCTGACAAGCCTCGCAATTAGTAAAGTTGATCTGAATCAAGCTGGGAGATAAATTTGGAAGTAAGAGTGATGGGGATTTTACAGAGGAAGTGATTGAGATGTCAATTGTGCTACATGTTGTTGACGTTAGTTGTCAGTTGTAATACATTTGAGCTCTGATGGGCAACAGAAAACGTATCACACAAGTTTAACCAGATTTGATTGCTTACTGTCAACCTCAAACTGATTATTGACGGGAACCACTGAGGCGTTTATGCGAGTTTGGAAAATACAAAATGTTTACTTCAGAAAGAAACATGTAATCAGGCAGAAATGCATTTACACACAACACTGGAGTTAATCAAGGACTGACAAGTTTCTAAAAAAAATAAAGGTTGTTTTAATTCTTTGTTGTGATAAACTGCACAACAAAAGTTTATTGGATACATCGGTAATGATGTGCGGAAAGCAAAAAATTTATACAATTAGCAAATTAACAAAATCTTTGGTGCCAAATTTAAGAACAAGGAGAGAATAATCTCGGCACTATCCGTCTAAACTTTCTTCTCTGTAGCTTCAGGTTTCCTTTACTATTTAGCTGGCCATGAAAAGAGGTCTAATTTTGTGTCTGATTAATTATTTATCTGTTGATCTGGACACATGTTTTGGGTCATTGTCCTGTTTAAAGATCCAGTGTTGACCCATTTTCAGTTCTCTGGTCGAGGCAACCAGATTTTCATTTAAAATCTCTCTTCTATTTAAAGGGTTTTGACTCTAACAAAGTTCTTTGATCTTTGAGAGAGAGACATACCCAAAACATAACAGATCCTCTACCCTACCTAACAATGTTCCAGCTGAGGTTCGCAAATGACTACTGATGCCGAAAAATATTTTTCATTTTTCTTCCTTACATACAAAAGGTCACAAGTCAGAACTTTTGCGTTGTGTTTAAAGGACACCCGTAAATCCGACAGACAAACGACATCCGCCAACAATAGCGATAGATGACAAAACTGCTTCTTTTTGCCCCCTGGTAGTTAATATTTTCTTCAAAAAACAATCTGATTGGCTGCTATTGTTGTGTGCAAGTTGAGGTGTAAAGACTTAGCGTATCACCGAAGCAATTCAAGCCTAAAATACTGTCTCAATGCGGAGCAGCATCACAGATATTCCCAAATCTCTGAGTCAGAATCCATAGTCCACATTTTTAAAGCATTTGTTCAAAGTAATTACATGAATGATCAATCAATCAATCAATCAAATTTTATTTGTATAGCACATTTCAGCAGCAAGGCATTTCAAAGTGCTTTACATAATTAAAATAAAATTTAAAAAATAATAATAAAAGAATCAAGAATTACTGATCTTCATCAATCAGGATCAATTAAAGTTGAAGGTATAATAACATTATCCACTAAACTGACGGTTGAATAATCCAAATCTGACTGGCTGAAAACAACAGATTGAAAACAAAAATATTTGTTGTTGGTCTCAGCTGTCTATTCATTCAATGAATTAGCAAAAAAATCTTATTTTGCTGATTAACCATAATTAATTAATCACAAACTCTGCACTTAATAAAAAAATATTGAGTACCACCTCTAAATAAAATAAGCCATGTCAAAATATGTTATATTCAAACAAATTTTGTATTTCAATCTTCTTTTTAGAGCAAATACTGTTGCTTCATTATTGAGAAGTACTGGCTAAGAGTCAACAAGACAATGGCCTGATACCGGATGTTTTTCTACCTTGCAATCAGAGCTCAGTTGGCTCCTACAAAGGAAACCCTGCCAATGTTTCCTCTCATTAAGGAAGTGCTTACCTGTAGAGCAGTCGTGGCCTGTCCAGTTGGGATCGCAGCTGCAGGTTCCAGTGTCTGCCAGGAAAGCTCCATGTCCAGAGCACTGGTCCATGCAGGAGGCCCTGGGGCTTTCACATCCCGGCCCTCCCCAGCCGATGAAGCAGTGGCACTCTCCCTGGACACAGACGCCTCGGCCCGAGCACGTTGGATCCAGGCAGTCCACTAAAAGCGTTTCGACAAAGGGGAGAGCGTTAGACACACCAGTCACCTACTGTTTCCCTCTTTTCACAAGCATCCTGGCATCTTTTTCTTTCTTTTTCTTCCTCGAGCCTGAGCAAAAATGACAACAGCAGTGGGCTTCAGCTCAAATGCAGCAGCAACCAGCTTAGCACATGAACAATGAAAGAACAGAGGGAGCAGACAGAAAATATTTTTTTTTCTGAAAGCTGGAGAAAAAATTTACATAGAAGCAAATTAAATGGCTGTTTGCTTAGTTGGTGTTATGACACAAACCTACAGGTTCAGCCCACACTTCTGCTGGCGCTCTCCATTTATTTTGTGAAGAAAAAAAAATCCTCTGAAGGGACAGCTTTGCTTATTAAATACATAGCTGGAAAAAATAAAAGCCACATTCATGTAGCAAAAAATCAAAAAGAAAAAAGTGAAGCCTACATTAAGTGGATGTAAATAAGCAGTAAATAAAAGTCTGTAAGCAGACTTGTATGGCAAAAAAGCGTTGTAAGGTCTAACTCATAGGTGCGTTTTACTGGCTTTGCTTTGCTCTGTTTTTTGTACACTGCTTGGTGCACACACCATTATTTCAGTAAACACTGAATAGGCAACTCATATCTCTCAAGCATTGTACATTTTGTCATGGTATAATGGAAAACTTCAATGTTTTTTTGTTAGAATTTTATGAAAGGAAAAATAGTGCATCACTCTAGAGTAGGAAAAATACCATAGAAAACTTCATTTTATTTATGAAAATAAGAACAGTGCGGTATGAATTTAAAGTCTGAACTCCGACAGAACTGCAAACCCTCCAAGACATCCATCTAAAATCGACAGGCTAGGAGAGTATTGCATTGATCAGAAAAGAAACCAGAAGGGACCTTGGCAACTCAAGACCAGTTGCAGAGGATTGTCACGTCAATGATCCTAAAACTGCCGTAGGTAATTTTTTATAAAAATGTGTTTTTTACATATTTGTTAAGCCTGACAATATGTCCTGAGTTTAATCTAAGAAATCCGTCAAGAAAATTGAGCTCATTTGCCTCCTCCTTGTGGTTCTACTGCCATCTGTAGAAATAAATCACTCCCATCCTGGTCACAAAGATAATTGGCAAAAGTTTGCAAAAACAAACAAACAAAAAAAAAAAAAAATAGACGTAATTTCCCTTTAAGTTCAAAATCATACTCTATTTCAGTTTGTTATATAAAATCTTCAGAAAATACATTGAGGTTTGTGGTCATATTACATGACATAACTATGAACATGTTTGCATGGCAATGAAAAAGCCTTTTCTCTTAATCGCTCCATCAATGACATTTCTTGTTTCCAGGGAGCAACGGTCGCAGGAGCGTACAATCACAAAATCAGCATTCTTGCTATAAGTTATTTGTGCACACAGATGGCAAATGGATGCCAAGTAGGAGCAACGTCTAGCCTCTGAGAGCAGTAGGCCACACCATGGCAGGTCTCCTTTATCATAACAAAAAAATGGATAAAAAGACTGTTACAGCCAGACAAACGGGATCTCTCGCCTCTTAGCAGATGGTTTGGGCTCAAGACACAAAGATCAGAGGCTAACTGACAAGAAACTCTCTCCTGGCAATTAATCATTTCTGCTGAAGGTCACACGGAAGAAAGGTAAAAATGTTAAAGGGCCCTTGTGCACATTCCCCTCCACTCCTTATGGCTAACGCTCCACCTAAAATAGAATGGGGGCCTCTGGATGTCACAAACCCCATTTATCAAAGTCCCAGAGTCCATTTTTCATCTTGAAATGAGAGCCTTCAAGAGCTGACATACACAATGGCTCCTTCAATCTTATCTAGTCAAACCTTACCAGCGACAAATGAAGGTGGAGTTCCCCATAGATTAACATCAGACTTTATTGTCTGAACTTCAGACATTAAATGCGCTGTTTTCAACCAGAATATCGCCTCATACCCATGATTTAACCAGACAAAGTCACATACGATGTATATTTCATAGATTTATGTATAATCCCCTCCCTACTGAAGAGTTCAAGTTATCAAGTCAAAATAGAAACCCCCACACATGAGTACACTTTTTAAATGTCTAACTCTAATAGGTTGATGGGATGTTATGAGCTGGAATCATATTATGTGGAATTTTATTAGGTTAAGGCAAGTTAAAGTGACAATCAAAACAAGTACCTTCTTCGCAGTTCTCTCCTTTGTATCCAGGGTTGCAGATGCAGGTCCCCCCAATGCAGGTCCCATGGCCGCTGCACGTGATGTCGATGCACTGGCTGGTGGGAACGTCACATTCTGAGCCCTTCCAGCCGCTGTGGCACATGCAACGACCTTTGAGGTATTGACCATTCCCACTGCACAGCACCGGACAGGCGGCTGTGAAAAGAACAAAGAGGAGAAATCCATTTAAATGGAGCACTCACTGTAAAACAAAAGCCTCAACTGAGAAAAAGTGAGACTTTTAACAAAGGAGTGATTCTGCTGCAGTCCTTCTAGCAACATATAGTGGCAAAATTAACTCTGATCTTTGTCCCGACTTGTTTTTGTGAAAACCTATGTTGTCCTCATTTTGTGGCTGTGGTAGATTTGGCTGTGTTTCTCTGGTCATTTTGAACCAAAGACAACAGGAGAGTTAATTCATAAATGATGTCTGAATGCAGTACATTGAATGTAATTCTGTTTACTGAGCTGAAGCAGAATAATTTGTTGAGCTTTATGAATCAGTTCAAATATTAAAAGCCTAAAACTTTTGAAAGCAAATGAAAACAAAATCTGTCAAAGTCACACCTGTGTGTTAACGTCACACCTGTGTTCAACCTATAGAAATGTTGACAATTTATCATAAGTGTGAAATTAAAACATGTTACAGAATAGCTTGAAAGCCAACATTAGCTAAGATGCTAGCATTACCTACATAGCAAACTTTACCTAAAATCCTAACACTTTCACACATACCTAATGGACAATGCTGTGCTAGCATAATATGGTAACATTAGCCATCAATCATTAAAAATGGGAAATGATCTTAATGGTATTTTCAGAGGAAGAGGAAGTAAAATATGTTATGGAGAACAAAATGGTTTATGTTATCAAAAATAGAATATCAGAGAAATTAATAAAAAATAGCCTAGCAAAAATCATAATCTTGTGTAGTTAGTAGCAGAAAGTTTTGATATTTGAATATTGCAGGAGTATTTAAAGTCCAAAAGATATAAAACAAATCTGACACTAGCAAAGGAAAACACCATTAACCTCCAAGTTTAGAAATGGGGGAAATTTAGACAAGGTAATGTTTTCTTCAAGACACAACTTGACTCAATACAATACTGGTAGTTTTGTGAAATTTTCCCTTCAAAACTAAATATAACTAATCATTTTAAGCCATTAAACATAAAACTAATTAAACAAAAACAATTTTAGCCAGGTACTATGTGAATCTGCTTGTGCGATACGCTCTTTTCTAGTAGAGACAGTGGCAGAAATAAATAATTTGGTCTTGATTTGTAATATGTGAATTATGTGAATTACAATTATAATAACATAAAAATGACTCTCCCCAAAGCATAAAAGCCATAAATGAGATTATCACAGTGACCTAAAATATATCTGAATGATGGGAATAAGTGTGAAGTTTATGAGAGGAAATGACTCACCTCGCCCACAGTCGGGCCCTTTGAATCCTAAAAAGCAATGGCACGTTCCAGAAACACAGTCACCATTTCCAAAGCAGTTGCTGGGACAGTCATCAATGGAATCTACAAGAGAGCAATCAAGAGATTTTCTGAGTAATGTGATTTGGAAAAAAAAGAACATTTCATGCCACTCATTTCCTTCTGCTGATTATTTCCCTTTGCTAATGACAGTAATGAGAACATGCTCCATCAGCCCCGACGTTTATATTTCACTGCATGCAACTTGTTTGAGTGTTACTTATGTTCCACACAAATGGGCTGATTCATGGGCAGGGAGAACAAGTAGTGATTACTTATGCCTGGACCGAAATGACAAATCATTCCAGTTCTCAAAATTTCCAAATTACCCAAATGTCGAAAAGACCAACATTAGCAACATTTGATAATCCTAATTTGAAGCACTGATTGCTAAATGAGGTCAGCGACTGTGAAACCTGCACGTTTTCATCCCAGTGCTTTGTGTCTTTGTTCTCCTGTCAGGGAAGGTATTTACAGAAACAGTGAGAAAGCTGAAAAGAAGACTTTGTATTCCTTCTCTGTCAATTCATCAAGTGCTGCGGTCTTTAAATGCAACATGCAAATCAGCTTTGCATTTAGAAGTTAAAATTCCACAGGGACACAAGAATTTTTCCTTGGCATCTTGTCTAATTGTAGTTGGATTGCAATCAAACGAGTAATTTGCAAAAGACTCATAATAATTCATGCTAAATAGATTGTTTTCAATGCAGTTAAAAGCAACTTTCAAACTATGCAGCGAGTCAAGAACACAGTTGAATAAACTTTACATTCTAAAATATAGATTACCTTGAGGTTTAGTCAAACTACCAATGATGGTGATTATGAAAATGGACTTAAATCCTTGTATAAGTTTCCTTTATGCCGCTGCACAGCAGGAGTGTGTGTGAAGAATAAGTGTAGAGGATTTTCTTTTTCCTCTTAATATGCCACTGGTACTCTTTTCAAATGAAACCGATGTCAATCTAAATGTTTTAGAAGTTCTCTGCAGAGTTTACTATCAATGTGTGTGGTTAGCCTTTAAAACAGACCAGATATTTCAGGTCTGTTTTAGGTTATTAGTAGCCAATTTAAGAAACACTCTTGTAAGTGAAATTTGCGCTACTTTGTGAAAAATCTATATTCAGAGTTCCTGCACTCAGTGTTAGAAATCCATATTTTTCAAAATTTGTAGTTCTCAGCATCTCAGAGCAGTCGGTAAGTGGCAAAAGTAAAATTCCTTCCACAAAAGTTTAGTGTGAATTCATGAGGAAAACTTTGTGAGGTAGATTATTTTTATGTAAACCTTAAACCTTCAATCTGCTGTAGTTGTCATGCCAGAGCACTAGACGGCGCTGTGATTATAAAATGATGTCGAAATTTCCATGCTCATTGTTCGTTGCCTCTGAGGTCCATTGAGTTTCTGCATTAAACGGAAATTGCATCTCCATCTCTGATGAACCAAGTGCTCATGTAATACATAAATATTCCATATCAGAGAATAATCAGAATGTGCTAAACTGAAAACATCAAGAAGACACATAGCATGTGTAGAACAAAACCTGCACCCTTGTGTTTCCTTCCTCCGCCCTGATACCTGGTTTCAGAAAGTGCCGGTATCTAAGACTCCAGTCACTGGATCACAACAGAAAAGGTCTTGTTATAGTGACAACCAGCTCCATGTAAATGTGGCCTTAGTAAGAACCTTTAATATTACAGAGTCAGCAGCCATTTCTTCTCTGTACCTGTTTCCTTCACACATCACAAGCACAATGGCATCTGGAGTGCAAGTCGACAACCAAGTGAAAGACATCACCAGTGAAATTAAAGTGGTGAAGAGCATAGCTCTACATAAAGACATTTGCAAAAGCATTTTCATGTAATTGCAATTGCAAGACACATGATTGTAAACTAGAGTACATTCCTTACAATGGAAACAAAACTAAATATCTAAATATTTTTCCTAAACATCTATAAAAAGTATTTTTATTAGTCTCTCAAATTATGTCCAATATAATAAAAAAGCATTTGCTCCAGCGCTGCACTCTGACACATCCTTTTATTAGAGACAAGACCAACCAGTGATCTCCAAAGACAGCAGCACAACCCAGAAACATGATGCTCAGCAAATTAAGTCTGAAATGGTCCTGAAAAACTATCCAATCTGTCCATTGCCTGCAGGCAGCACAAACTCTAGGGTTAAAACTTATTGAACAAAGATTCTCTTGTACTACACAAAAAGTAAGAAACGCGAGCCATGGATTCAGCTTCCCGGGACCCCGGAGAGTCAATCATCACTAAGGATGCAATGGAAGGCAGGGGGAAAAAAGACAAAGAAAGAGAGGGAGGAACATCCAAGCTGACCAGAGATGCACTGTGAAGACGGGGAGGAGGGGCCCGTAGTATTAATGTGCTGTCGGCTTCCCTTTGCCATGTTGGGTTAGCTAAGGGATGAAGGGAACACTATCCTCCGGTGTGGTGGAAGCACTCTGAGGTTTGGTGGGTTTTTGATGGCCTCAAAACAAACTAAGTACACAAAGAGGTCAAGGATTTTTTGCACAAAGCCAAAAAAACACCAGCAGCACCTTTAGGCCACAAAGGTCATGGTAACAAAAATTAAATACGGTGTTTGCATTTGCTCAAAATGAGAAATTCCTACTTGTTATTACTATTACAAAAGTAAGATTCAGGAGGCCTTTCAAAAGTAATCAAAACCTTTGAACTTTTTCCACATCGTCTTATTTTACAACCACAAACTTGGACTATTTTTAATTGTATTTTTTAATAGAAGAAGCAGTAGATTGTGAAAAAGGGAGAAACTATACCATGATTTTCACATTTTCTAGCAAAGACTAGAAGAAAAGCATTGCATGCATTTGTATTCCTTTGCCCTTGTAACAACACTTCATAGTGCTAATTTTTGCTGCATATACTCCTGCGAGTATTTCTTTCAACTTTGATCTCCTACCCAGCCTCTGCTGAAGGAACCCTTCCCCAGAGAATGATGAAGTCACCACCATGTTGCAAAGATGGGATGGTAAATTCAGGGTTTTTTTTTTTTTTACGCAAATTGTATTTTGCATTAAAGAGTCATTTAAGACCTTTTTGGGACATGTCTAGTATATCTGTAGCCAGAAGTTTTTAAATCCTGCCCCAGATTCTCAATTGCAATTAGTGAAGAACTTTGATTAGGCTCAGTCCATACTTTGATTTTGTGTAACTTTGTATTGGTGTATCGTATAAAATACCTTATAGATGGGGTATTGCATAAAATAACTTTTTTTTTAGCTTTATATCATGTTATAATGTTATTCCCTCATTAAAAACATACTGGGGGTGTAAACCTTTGCTCCCATAAAGTGACACCTATTGTCCCAAAGCTCTGCCTTGGGGCTGCAGTCTCCATACAAACTCATTTTCAATCCTACATACCTACGAATGATTGAAAACAGGATAATGAGAATCACTGTTGTGACAGCATGCTGAAAGCAGAGTGTCAGGAAGAGTAGGAGCTTCTTAAAGAGACTAAGGCCAAATTATGTTTGATTCATGCAGCATTTTAATATCAATTTAATGTAACAACGTTACTTGTCTGTGCCATAAAATGGCACAATGTGCCTAGAAAGTCTCTAATGCTGCTCCTTTAAAGTCGGTGCTGCTTTGTGAGAAAGTGTGAAAAACTTCAAGGTGTGCAAACAAGGCACTGTAGCATACTGTAGGTGTTATTTCGTAAAAAGTCCAACTCTAATCAGCTGAAATAATTATTCTGGGAACAGACTGCATCAGGATGCATCTGATTAATGCTAAACTATTGTGCACATTTCTATGCTAAACACCATACAACCTGTCAAACCTGTACTGCGCTGTGCTCTTATTTTGAAAGCTGGCACAGTTTAGCAGATTACACAGTGCCCACGTCTGTTGGCTGTGATTCCTCTGAGAGCGAGGAAGGGAGGCCATGAATATCTCTTAGCCACACACTCGACATAGGCCAACGCATAAATCACGGATTCAAGCTGAGCTTCATTGAAATTCATTACCCTTCATATCAGGGGAGCTAACTATTGTGAGTCTCTGCAGTCGGCGAGGACAGAGCCGGGTTCAGGAGCTGCCGGTTTAATCAGCAACTTGCCACGGTCTCAGAGGACGCTCAACACCTTTGAAAGATGGTAGGCAGTAGACAGAAAGAACCTCAGCGACGGAGTGAGTCAAGGTAAAAAGACAGACACGGCTGCTGGGTTTTTACTTCCTTTGCTTTCCCCAGATGTGGAGAGCTAAAGCATGTCTGGCTCAAGCAAGCAAGGACAAATGGCTTCAGGTTCCAGAGGGTTGCAGCACAAAACATTCACCAGAACATATTTTAACCCAGATTAAAGGCGTTGTTACTCAGAAAAACAGGTATACTTTGTCATGTGACATTTTTTTTTGGCTCCTTATATAAAAACCTTCTTGTATTAGGTCAGTTAGAATAACCTAAATTAACCTAAATTATGTTCATATGCTAAACCCTAGAAATGTTCATGTATGTTCTTAGTGTTTGTCTTTAAAATGCATAACATCGGTTTTGGCCATCATTCGTTCTGATCACAGGTTTTATGACGGAACTGGTCAGATTTATAGTCCACCTCAGTCACACACTCGTTTTCAACCATGCTGACCAATTTTTTATGGGACTGATATCCGGGCTTTTATAAGGCCACTTTAAATCACTGACTTGAGCCATTTTGTAATTTGGCAGTATGCTTTAGTGCCTTTGTCCTTTTGGAAGACCCATTTGTGCCTTAGCATTGTACCTGATGCTTTGAGATCCTTCAATATTTACACATAATACTCCTTCTTCATAATACCATCAAATTTATGAAATGCTCCAGTCCCTGCTGCAGATAAGCACCAACACACAACATGATGCTTCTCCCACTAACAGATGGCGTTGTGAAGACTGCAAGCTTCTTTGTTTTTACTCCAAATGTAATGATGGTCTTTATGGCCAAAGAGTAGAATTTTAGTTTCATAAGACCAGCATTCAAAGGACATTTGTAGTTGTTTACAATTGTTTGACCAGAACGTGGTACTTCTAGCCATCTGGAAATGACACCCAAGGATGAGCCAGAATTCTGGTAACCCTGACAACTTTCATGAAATCTTTGGATTTCATCTTATGTTATATTATGTTATTATTGTTCCTACAACAAAAAGGAAAAAGAGTCTGAAAAAGTAGCAGCATCTTAAAGAGGCAGAAGCCCAATTTTAAGGCATCAACTTGCAAAGCCAAATTTCTTCTAATTTGTGTTTGATGTATACAGCATTTTCATAAGACCTAAAGGCAACAGTTATATAATGTGCAACAAAATGGCACCATGTGTCTTGAAAATACATAGTACTGTCCTTTTAAAAGCATGTGTACTTATAAAACTAAAGAAAGTAATTCCAAAATTTACTTTCCTGCCTTTAAGTAAATAGAAAAAAGGTCCATTTCTAACTGACCTAAAACAGGTTCATTTCAGTCTGATTTAATGTCAGAGAGTCATGGAAAAAAAGGATATCTGATTTCAAGTGTGTGTTTTGTTATGGTGGTAGACAGCAAGAAAAGCTTCCATTTAATGCATGTAACGAGCAAAAGGTTGTAAAACGACACATTTTTCCACCCAGTGTTGCCAGAGACAACTAAAATAATTTCACCGCGAGTGTCTCTTAAACAATGCTGCTTCTGTTTCACCGTCTGCCTGTTCTGGATACTGCACACATATATTTCTATACCTGTGCGGCTCCATTTGAAGGTCAACTCCATCCCTCCACAGCTCAATACGATTCAGGCAGGCGGTGGATTCAATTTCTGCTGAAGGGCACTTAACCGGTGACCCATTTTAGAAGGGCCCCTCTGCCTCCCTCTGAGCTCCCGTGAGCAGATCGGCTCCTACACAAACGAACAGAGCCAGGATTCTTGCTCCCGACTATCTCTGCCCCACCCAATCCGACGTACTGAATACTTTATCTGGCTGTGTTTTCTCTGATGCAAACCACAGGAGGGCTTTGCGCGCATCCAGTCAAGAAGAACTAAGCAAAAGCAAACACGGCGCCCTTCCTTCCCTCCCTTTCTCGTGTCGTATCATATTTTAGGCATTGAATTACAGTTGTTGTTGGAACAGCAGGAGGGGCACAGTGCATCTCCTGCTCGTCTTCACTCGAGGACAGCCTCTCATCGATCTGCTGCCTGGCATAGCCACTGTCACATATGGACCGTGGCCCGAGAGCTTTTAATTAAAGAGCATGTGAGAACAGCTCCCAGCTGCCATGCCTGTGAAAGTCGACACCTCGGGCCCTCTCACACCTTGCTTGATACAGCCGCGCTAATCAAAGGCGCTTAAGGGAGAACAAAGAGCGACGTACAAAACGGAGTCACCTCCACAAAGAAGGACATGCGTGCGAAACGCAGTTGCGTGCCACTCCGGAGTCAGAGCGCAGGAATATCGTTCCGTCTTTGATTTATGGTAAGCAGATGGAAATTGGAGCAAAGCGTGATCAAAAAATGGGGACTAGCAGGAGGGGACAATCATACTTTGAATTGTATGCAAATGTTTCCCAGACGCTGGACCCCTGATTCGCTTGGAAGACACTCAGGCTAATGAGGATATTAAGATCTCTCAACGCCCTTCTCAGTGGCATGGCGGGATCGCGCTGATGTCCTGATTTTGTAATATTCTGTTTCACCTTGATTAACCCACACTCTCCTCAGCCACTGAAATCTAGCTGTATCTCTTACTTTTGCCCCAGTTCTGCACTGTTTGCTGCAGGGTGCTGCAGGCTGGTATTATAGGGATTAGGGATAGCTATTACAGGTTTCATTAGCAGGCCAAGCCCGCAGCACTCACCTAAGGCAGTGGTGAGGAAGGAAACGGTTTCGGTTTCCTTCCCGTCGTTGTAGACGGCCAGGTGCCAGATGCCCGAGTCCATGTACTGGATAAAGCCCGTGTCGTGTGTGGTGATTGGTACGAGACTCCGCTGCAGAGCTGCAGGCCCTTCCAGACTGTGAACATCCTGGGCCAGGAGCCGCCGCCCATCCAACAGCTCTACAAAGTCAAACTGCAGACAGAAAGTGAGAATGAACTGATGGATGGACCACAGACATGCCATTAGGAGCGACACATGAGACTCCAGTGCTTTCAGCCCCTCTTTATAGCAGAGCATCATTTGGTGTGCATGAATAACTCATCATCATTCCAGAGGAGCCTGAGTTAAGCCTTGACACAGCTCAGCTGGATGGGCTGTGATAATTTTATAGTCCAAATATCTGACATGAAAGTCTTGTTTGAAATTATTAAAGTGAAAAACGGAAAGCTGGGGAAATTAAATGTAAAGTTAGTGTTTACCAAATAACATCTGCTCTGATATGCTTCATATCAGTGGAGAGTCAATGAATACCAATGAGGCAGCATTTCGTTTTCATCCGCAAAATGAAAGGAATCCTGACTCGTGCCCTCAGTCTAGGGATGAATACTCGACTCTGGATTATTTTCTCTGAAGTGAAAATGGAGGGGGGAAAAAAGACCAGCCTGATTTTTCAACTAAAATAATAATGATAGAAAAAAGTTGGATTGGACATTAAAGCAAACAAAAATCATGCTATGTGCAATTTGCTGAACTTATGTTGCATTCAGAGCAGAAATTTAAAGTCTGCAAGGCAAGATATCAGAAATGACTAATGCAATACACATTTCATTCTGTGCGGCACATAGGTGGGAAATTAGTGAAAAGAAAAATCTTCTTCTCTTGGCTCATGAGTCCAGTCTCTCTGTGATTCATTGATGGTACTGAACCTGAAAGAAAACTGCCATAAATTCATTTTGCAACAAAGAAGGTGATTCATAATACAACAGAGAAATTTATAAAGCGGTTTGTATTCATGACATGCTCCAACATGGTTAGTCCTTCTTTAAACAGTATTCCAATTTGTTTTCTCTGGATGAAAAGAAATGGAAAAAGGAGAAGAATCTTACACTGTGTGGCCATGATTGTAAATTGTTTCACAGCACAGCATTTATAATTCAGCCCTGACTGTGTAAAAAAAGGAAAACACAGAACTAGTGCAGGAAATTCTTAAATATACCGAAACTAAACTGACAAGACATTTTAAGCCCTGTTTTTATAGCGTTGCAGGGTTCCTACAAATTTACATTTTAAAGTTCAATACTTTTCCAGACCAATTTTCCTAGCAGTGTGTAGAACATTCTGTGAAATGTGAGTGCAAAAAATTAGCATATGGGGTTTTAATAGCTCTCTGTTCAACAGATCATAAAGAAACGGGATGCTGAAACAGCTTTTCTGGTTTCTGGATGAACTTAACCTGCTGTTTTTGAAAATCTAACATTGAAACGTGTTTATTTTGAACAAGATTTCTTATTAATTGTGCATGATCTTTTTCATGCACAATTATGATCTCTGATCATTTCATGATGTATACAAAAAAGGTAGTGACATTGCTGCATTTGTCATTAAAATCTTCATATATATATTTATTTTTTTTTTACATAGTTTAAACTTTAACCTAAGATCTTGTGGTCACACAGGTCCAGCTTAAGAACCTTATAATTTAAAAGCAAAGTTAACTTTCAGCACTTTTATTTCATAACCTAATAAGCAACTTGAGTGAGTAAAAAATAACAATGCATGTTTGAAAGTCAAATATCATCAGCATAAAGGGGAACCTTCTGTCCTATATCAACTGCATATCATACAGAACTTTGAAATCCTATTTAGATTCTGAGGTCGTAGTTGTTGACATTACGTAGATACAGAAACAAAACCCAAACTGTGCAAAAACAAAACTAAATTGCCAATGGTTTGACAACTAAATCAAATAGATGACTAAGGCTAAGTCCACACGAAGGCGAACATGATAAATTTGCATCAGTGATTAAGAGAAAATCGGCATCCAAAGGACTCACCACAACAAAGTCAATATTGGTCTTAGCAAAACCGAAACACTGAACCGCGCCATATTTATTTGTTGGACAGATAGAGGTACAACGTTATTGTAAAAAAGGTCTCTCAAAATGCTGGGTCTGTGTTGATGCCAACCATGTCTGATAAGAATCATTTTTATATTTTATCATACTGAATCACAAGGGAAAGATATCAACCATACAAGGTGTGGTCAATATTGAAAAAAAAAAACATTCTGGTACCTCAGACTTACCCAAATTTGCAAATGATAAAATTAAATTCCATACTTTTCTGCTTATTATTCAGACTTCTCCAGTGTGCATACTAAGCACATTTACAAAACTTGCAAACAAAATATACTACAACAAATAGAATAGAAATGACATTTCATGAGTATTTTAATACTTCCCACCTGTGTGTGTGACGGAGGAAGGCCTCTTCTTCCATATATTCCCACTAAGGCATCTTTGCTGAGTGAAACGTTAAACTTTAGGTACATGGGATGATCGATGAAGACCTGGGATCTCCAGAAGATACCAGGAGGAATCTGCTGGGCGACCTTGCGTCCCACGTCAATCTCCCCCATATCTATATAGCTGTCATCCGGGAACAAGCTGTCCAATTTGCCTGCAATGCACACAGAGTTAATCGGTCAAAGAGATCACATCATTAATCCACAGAGCAGAGGAGCGGTGAGGTTCGGTCTGCGGAGGCAAGGGTCTGACCATATCACAGACATTTAATCACATTGCTGACAGCCAGAGAAAAAAAATATATAATGAATGATCTCTCTGACCACTGACAGTGATTACCAGTTACACAGGAGAGAAGACGGTATATAAGTGAGTAAAATCTGACTGAATTTCATTTTATACAGTGCCTTGCAAACAGTGGCATACCCTTAGAACCTTTCAACTTTCTCAGCATAACTGTGACGTGAAAGAAACAGTCCATGGTACTTAATTACTTTTACAAATAGAAATATAAAATGTGTGGCAGCATTCCAGAGTAAAAACTCTGGAGAATCATCTTTTGCTGCAATTGCAGTGACAGGATTTGTAGGGTGTTTATCAGCTTGGCTGAAATTATTGCCCATTCCTCAATATCAAGCACCTCAAGCTTCGTCAGATTAAATGGAAAGTCTTACCACAGATTAGATTTAGATTCAAGTCTGGAATCCGAAAAACGAATATGATTTGATGAAATCCATTTCATTGTACCTCTGACTACATGTTAAGGATTCTAACCTGCTGGATGATGGATGTCAACTCCAAGTCTACGCTACATTCATCTTCCTATTAAAGCTGCGAAAGGGAGATCTGAGAAAACCATGTACTAGCCTGAAAATTTGAACAGGCTCTGATAGGACAATTTTATGGAACATAAAAAAATACATATATTTTTGGTAACACTTTATTTAAAGGGGTGTGCATAAGACTGACATGACACTGTCATAAACATGACATAACACCTGTCAAAAACATAAAGAAGACTTTATGAATGCATAAAACCCTAAATAATACATGGTTTGTACTTGAGAAAAATATGTGAAGAATGCTTTTACATGGCAATGGATCTGCCTTAATGTAATTTGACTTTTTTTTTTTAATGTAAAAACCAAAATAATGGAATATTTGTGTTTAAGACGTATTTACAGTAAAAGACAGCCTGTTATTATTTTGTTACAGTTATAGAGTAATAATACAGGACAGAGGTGAGGAAAAACTGTTCAAAAACTACCTTCTTAATACAGAGAAGTAAAAGGAGTCATTATAGTAAAGAGGGAACTTATTGCCATCACCTGCTTGGGTATTAGAGAATTTACCTGCAAAAATCCCCCATATTCTCCATAGCACAACTTTTATTGGACTCAGTGGAAATAGCAACATCTGTTTGACTGTGTAGATGAGCTAATTTCAGCAGCCATGCTGGCTACAGCAGACATCCATACAATCTCCCCCCAGGACAGGGAAGCAGACACGGCTTTAGGTTACACGTGGCACACCAGATGGAAGTCCTCTCAAAAGTCCATCAGCGACAATAGGGGTTTATCAGGGAAGGCAGGGCACACTCCCCAACTCCCCGATCGGGGCTTTACATAATACTACAACCCGCTAGCTCAGTTTCCACATGTGAAAGGGTGTGTGTGTGTGTGCGTGTTTATGCAGCACATTAATGGCTTGCTCATCAGACTGTTTAAATAAATTATAAGGTGAGACCAGTGATAATAGCTCTTAAAGTTAAATATTTTTTTTGTTCTGAAAGCAACAATGCCATAATGGAAAGAAAAGGCTAGAAGAGAGGAGTCTGTGCTGTGCATCATCTTCATTATACATTAGGTAGTTGAGCACTGTTGCTGGTGACAGCAGTGGAAAATGAAACTATTTAAAAAAAAACTGCAATCATTGATTTGCTATCAGCAGTCGTGGCTGTGCAGGCTTTGGGGTTTTGCTGTAGTCGTGCTTGTTGTTACCTAAACACACTTTCTGCTGTCTGTTAAATGAAAAAGACAACGCCTGGTTTCATCTATATGTTAATAAACCCGTCCTGCACCTACTGTAGTCCGCCTGTGGCAAATCACATGGTGCAGATCTGGGGGCATTTGCTCAAGAGTGGAGCAGAGAAAACTTTCCCTGACTTGAGCAGTTGGTACCAAAGGGTGAGCACATTCTTTCTTTGGCTGCCAGGAAAGGCAGTCCAAGCTGGAAGATGAAAGGATCACATCCATTCTGAAGGGGACAGAGTGGCTAATCCCCTTCCAGCCCCTGGATACTCCATCCCTTAAGCTGCCCCATATTTTCCCTCCAGGAACAAACAACACTTTCCCACTTACAACAACTTTTATAGGATTACAATGCAGATCTCGGTGCATACCGTGGAGACAAGCAAGCGCAATGTGAAGCTGGATGACAAAATAATTACAAACTTGAATGAGCTCTGAAATGCCATCTGTAAACTAAGATTTGAGAAGTTTGTTTGCTGTTGAGTGTTTTTCTAAAGAGGGCACAACTGGGAGCTGTGCCAAGCATTGGAAAACTGCAGACAAATTTAGGTAGCTTTATTCACAGCAAACGAAGCCTTGCAAAATGTATTGTAGAGCTTTTGCATATTTTGTAACTTTAGACCCACAAAATTCTGTGTATTATATTGGGATTTTTTGCAACATTGAGAAACAAATGGCATACAAATGGCTGCTCTCACGTCCGCAGCAAGTACTGAATGATGCTGCACGACTTTTGAGAGGAACTCGAAAGAGGGAACATGTGACCCGTCCTGGCCTCACTTCACTGGCTTCCTGTATATTTTAGGATTCATTTTAAAATTCTTATGTTTGTTTTTAAATCACTACATAATCTTGCCCTGACTTACCTCTCTGAGCTTCTCCACCCCTACATACCTTATCGGTCTCTCGGGTCCGCAGATCAGCTGCTCTTGGAGGTACCAAGATCCATAAGGAAGCTCAGAGGGGACAGGGCTTCTCTGTCATTGGCCCCAAGTTATGGAACAACTTGCTTTGCAGGTCAGAGGCCCCTTCACTGTCCACTTTTAAAGCTCGTTTTAAAACCCATCTATTTTACTTGGCTTTCAACTTCAGCAGGATCTAGTTTTAAAGTGTATGTTTTTGTTTTTAAACTAAGAGTTTTTTTTTTATTGTTATGTTGTGTTTTAATGTTCAGCACTGTATCAGCTGTGGTTGTTTTAAAGTGCTTTATAAATAAAGTTGGTATGGTATAGTATGGAATACGGTTTAACTTTTTAGAAAATTGTGACGAGTATGTTTTCAACTTCTCTGCACTAACAAACCTAAATTAAATCCAGGGAAGGGTGTTAACTATCAAAATCTCTCAATAAAAAAAAATATTGGCATATTTCCTTTAACAGCCATCTAGTTCTTCTATGTGTTTTTGTTTTTATCACAGAGTGTCCTGTTGAATTAATTGGAAGTTTGTGGTTGCACTTTTGCAAGGCATTGCATGAAAAACTGAAAAGAAAGATTAGAAGAATGTACTTACTGTCATCTTTCCCCCTGTGATCTGGTATCTCCAGCCCTGTGTTGCCTAGCGGTGGTAAACTCAAGTCTGTAGGGAATGGTAGGCCACTTGTATTATCTTCTGACAGCTGGTACATCTGTCTCTGCATGGGTTGGAGGTGCCAGTTTAACCCCAAAAGGTGAATGGCTGGAATATTAAACAAAACAAGAGAGACCATTAAGTTGAGTAAACTAATCACCTTCCATAAAATTAACCCGAGTGGATGACATTTTACTGAAGAAGAATGCGGGACTCGGCTTAATGGTTAATGGTTCTTTCTCCAAAAGTGCTGAGCACTAACATTACAGGATGAATTGTATCACAAGCCCATGGGACCACATGTGTCTCTCCACACCAACACTGGCATGGTCAATCCTCTGTGTCTTGTCATTTTCCCATCCCTATTACCTTTATGCTTCCCTACAAAACCAAAGGACAAACCTGGGGGGGAAACAAACGCATCAGCAGAGAGAAACCCGGGGTGTTCTGACTGAACAAAGCAGATGAATCACAAAGATATTTTACAAGGTCGACAAAAGAAATGTCCTTTAGAACAATGGTAGCAGAGCACAGCATGTAGGAGGAGGGGCTGACCATGACAGATCACCAATAAGAGAATGGACAAGATGAGCTTACCAAGGCAAAAGCCAACGCAGAAGGCAACAGTCAGCAGAAAAAGGCAGTGCACTCAATACAGCCATGTCTTTGTTTGGTTCGCTTAAGGATCCAATGCAAATAGCAACACAATTTAATCAAAAAACTACTCAACAGTTTAGAATCCAGCTGGGGCAAAATAAACATCTGCATGTGATAATTTAATTTCATTAAATTTGTTTGTCTATAGAGAAATTAAGGTTGTGTATTCTAAGTGCTTCTGGTATAATGAATAAAATGATGTCAAATTTTATATTTTAACACCTAAACGTAATTCTTCTATCTAATCTGAATCTGAATCATCTCACAATCAGCAAGTAAATCAAAACTAACATCTACTTTTCTTATCTTTTCGTTGATTAAACACTTTCTGGTTATGCTAAAAAAGATTAAAAATGAAAGTGATAATAAAAAGATAATGACATGAGTGCCTAAAATTTACAGCTAAACCAAATGTTCTGAACGACATTCAAACACCTCACTGTACGATGTTTCATCTCACTGACTGTGACTTAACACTTACAGTATTTCTATTTCAAATATCCAAGTTTAACAAGAAACTGAAGACGGTGATATCACATTTGTATTTTTATCTTTACATATTTGATATTTGACGGAAAATACACTCAAGACCTGTCGCCATATCAACCCTCTAGGCCACTCAGGTCTTCTGGTTCTAAAGTGCTCTGCATTCTCAGAACCAAAACTAAACATGGAGATGCAGCATTCAGTTTTATGAACCACAAATCTGGAGCAAACTGCCAGAAAATCATAAAACAGCTGAAACGCAATGCTAAAAACCAACCTGTTTAGAATTGCTTTCAACCCATAATCACTGGAATATTGACTAGAATATTTGATAAGTGATGATTTTGATTATAGCACTTGATAAAAGATATTGTTTGTTAGTGGTTTCACAACTGTTTGATGTTTTATGACGCTTTTAATGTTTTCATGATGTAAAGCACTTTGAACTGCATTGTTGAAGTTTGCTAAACAAATAAACTTGATTGATAATACATAAAAAAATAAATGAATAAATATAAAATACACAAAATTATAAATATGTGCAAGTATGTTGTCAGCAGTTTGAAGACCAATAACTGCCAAATTACAGAAACTTGAGAGTAAAATCAAGGATTCTAATTTGCCATGCCACTCTTCCTGCTTTAAAAAATAAATAAGTAAACCTTAAAAAGTTTGTTTACAGTATGGTAATGATTTTTTGTTTTTGAAGAAAACACAATCTAACCATAAGCAAATGTCTAAGTCTCCCCACAATTCCATCCTGTTATAATGTGCACTGTTAATAAACTGTGTCCTGGACTGGTTAATTTTTTTGGTAGGCTCTGTGAAATTACTGTGGCTAAATACTAGTCACTAATTATGCTAAAGTTAAAAGCATCTGCTTTTGTACATTCTAAATACCTCTGTTCAATTCATAAAAACATAAAAAGCATTTTAAGCATTAGGACCACTATAGAATTAGATAAGCATTGAAAATAATAAGAAAATAAACCCTCCAAAGTTAGGTGTTGGAGAAGTGAAGAAATATTTCTGTGCAAGTTAAACAGGCATGCTAATAATTGTGGAGGTCCAAAGTTAAAAAAAAAAACAAGAGCTAAATCACAGAAAGAAAGCCTGGATTGAAAGTAGGTGTTCTCTGCAAATGACATAAGTGTGTTTAGCAAACACAATCAATGTAGAAATGACCATCATAGAAGGTTATTTTGTCTGGTTTGTGTGTGAAATGTCAGAAAATCCAGAGTCATTGACTGAAGCATTAGCTTCCCTATACACATTCACCAAGAAAAATCCTAATGAACAAAAACCTTATTTGATACCACGTCCTTAGGCAAACTGTAGGTTAGATGCATATCTATCAATGAAAACACAAATTCACCAGTCAGAGTTCAGCTGCAGTACCAGCATCTGTTCTCTGCTCATTCTGCTTGAAGAAGTGACTGTCAGTGGAAGACAACCAGGGGAGTGACAGATGGTGGTGTTTGTCACTTTGTAAGCTCCCAAAAGATATTCTTTTTGATCTGTTGAATTATATTGACTGACGAAATAAAATAAAATGTGAAAAAAACCTGAACCCTTTGCAAAATCACCAGGCATGTTGTCATTCAAAATGTCTTGGTGATCAAGTGTTCCTGAGCTGTACTCTTTACCCCATTCAACCCTGGAGAGACTAATGGATTCTTTAAGACTTATGTCAGAGTCTAAAAGGTATTTATTAAGAGTAGCGCATGGAGGAGAAACAGAGAAGAAACTTTGCAAACACTGCCAAGCCCTCTGATGATAGCCTAAAATGGATGTAATACCAAGAATGACAGAAGGCAGTGAAAAGATGTCTCTGCACTTTGTAGCATCTCTGCTTTGTCCTCAGTACACGTTGTTCCGTCCTTTCGCTTATCTCTCAGCAGGAAGTTGGGTCACGCCATGTGCCAATTACAGAACAAAGGTAGTGTAGTTGGAGACTTCTAAGTCAATCTGAGGAAGTCAGAGCATGGGTCATCTGCCACAGCAGTAAATGATTCCGTTGCCTGTTCATGGCACTTTTTAACTGGTTCACAGTTCAAAGGAAGCAAAGATGACAAGAAACGTTCTCATCCTTCTCCAGGTTAAAACCTAAATGCAATGCAGACATCTAAAAATGATTATATAATACCTTGTTGTGGACCTTTAAAGGGACTGTAAATAATTAATCGCAATTAATACAATGAAAAAATAAGCAACATTTTCTATTCAAAACCACTTTTGCTGCTAAAATATTGAATATACAGGCATATATACTTATCAGGTATATGTATGATTTTTAATCTATTATCAAGGTTGCTTAACCGAATTGATGCAAAGAGCTTTTATAGCAATTCAGTTTTCAAATGTTTCAGGAATCGTCTTTCCAAAGTCCCATCAGATTAAACATGAACCCCCAGTGGGGCAAGAGAAGCAGCTTTGTCATCCATCGCTATCGTTTGTGGAGATCACTGTACAAATACATAGGTTACAGCCATAAAAAAGTCCCAACAATAATTAATTGTGTCAAAATTTTAAATGCATAAAATCTATGTAATTAATTGAAATTAAAGCATTCAAGTCCTGCATCCACCACCAATCAACCAAAAATCAAAGGTATTTTTAACCACACATCTTAGAAGTTTATAAATCCACAATTTCAAAGGTGAAGAATATGACATGACACAGTTCCCAAGCCCAACTTGCCACCATGCACCTGGAGGAAGGCAGGTAAAAACAAAAACCCGAAACCAAAACCCAGAGAAATGAATCATTTTTTAAGTTGAAAATTATATTACTGCAATAGAAGCTGAAAATAATCTTTGCCAGGGGTGCCACTAAATGAGGAGGGGGCCATTTGTACATTTTCCTTCAACCAGCAATTTATAGGAGGCAGCAAGAGCCACGTTGTATTTCCGTCAGAACAAAACATTAAACCAGTAAGAACCTGCCTCCAAGATTGTCTTGAGTTTAAACTGCATTCACATCAACCAACAGCGTATAAATAGTTTAATAGACTATATTTAGGTTTGAATCTCCAAGCTTAAATTTCCCTGTCACTTTGCTGTTGGAACAGAACACCTGAATTTCCCCCCTGAGGAAAAATAAAGGATATTTCTATTCTATTCTATACAAGACTAACACCAAAGTTTGACTTTAAGTCCGTTTCTCCTTCCAAGTTTCCTGTGAGAAGTTACTTTACTCTTAAATGAATGGAATTAGATTGAATAATTCCATTAATTGGAATTAACGCATGAATATTCCACTGGATTACACCCAGAGATCAATAATCAATATGCCTGTCAATGACTGGAAACCTTTTATTTGAAAGCAGCCGATGTCTATTCACATCTTAACACCAGCCCAATTAAACTGCTGCGACTCCTCACAGTTGCACCTGATTTTGCTGGGTTTTTTTTTTTTGAAAGTTACTTTTTTGTTCATGTTTAATTTTTTTCTATTATTAATATATTGGTATGGTTAAATTAATATGAAATCTAGAAAGCATTAGACAAAACAACAAATGTTTTATTGGTACATCTCAGTTGATTTAAGTATTATCAAAGGACTCATCTAATCCAAAAGGTAATTCATTCCACACATAGGGACATATTTTGAACATTCATATCTGCTAATATTTCATTGTCATTTCTGTAATGTTTAATTTCTGTAACAGCTGTTAAATGAATACCATGGTCAACTAACTTCTTGTTTCTTCCACTACAATGTCCATTAAAATGCTTAAACACAGATTCTCTGTAAACAACTTCTAAAGAAATTACTTTTTGTGACACATCTTTGTGTTCGGGGCTGTAGGTGATTGTCACCTGGACCTACAAAAGGTCAGCCATATACGTTGTGATTGTGTAAGTCATTACACAGTCAAACAGTGAGCCTTTTCTATTAAAATTGGTTTCAGTGGGTCGTATTTTAAATTCTAACTGAAAATTGAGTTTTCATTTGCTAGTAGCCATAATCATCTAGACTAATTAAAATAAATGATGGAAATCTATAATGGATCTATATAATATATGAGTTTCCCTTTTTTGAAACGGACAACTGAAATAAATCAACTTTTCAATTATGTTTTTTTAATTCATGAAGCTGCATCTATAAAAAGATACATTTTATTAGGTTTTGGCAAAATGAAACAGAATTGAACCGTTTTATTCAGAATTACAAGATACAAATCTGTGTTATAAGAAATGCTTTTTGAGTTTGAGGATCAGAAAGTCAAACATTTTCCGGGGCCCAACCTTTTCGTCCTTGACTGGATGCCCATGGTGAATGAAAGTGAACACAGGAGGATACTGATGACCTTAAAATGAGGAAGGTATAACAAATGTGCTAATGAGCAAGCAACCACAGAGAAAATACTGCCATCAAAAAACTCCCGACCTTTTCTGCACTTCAAAATGGGTCAATTTACCCAGCT
The DNA here is from genome assembly GCA_903067075.1 of Micropoecilia bifurca. NCBI lineage: Eukaryota > Metazoa > Chordata > Actinopteri > Cyprinodontiformes > Poeciliidae > Micropoecilia > Micropoecilia bifurca. Next base: position 85,226 of record CAEGAF010103409.1, read on the forward strand.
GTGTGGAAAAAAGAAAACCAAGCTCAAGTCAAAACATCTGTCATGAGCCGTAATTGGCTTTATTAGACATCTCATCCAGAGGTCCCAATTACAGGCCTCAATAATTAACTGCACTTGAAATTAAATGTATTTTCTCATCAGCCTTTAATTAAAAATGCCTCTTGTTCTTGATTGAAATTTCCATTCTGAGGGTGGGGCTTGGTCTCCAACATATTTACTCGTGCTGTAACAGGAGATGGTCGAGGTGTAATTGTATTGTCTGATTAGCAGCCGTCAGGATGATTTGGCTTTTGGCCAGGTCACAAGGAGACTGAATGCAGAAACCTGCTGAAGACAACCCCAAGTCAAAACCACATCTTTTGTTGTAAACTAATATATAATCACCACAAGAAGAAATGCATTGGTTCTGATTTTAGATTTGTACTGTTTTCAATTCTAAATTAAACTCTTTGAGTGGATATGCCAACAAAGAAATTAGTAAGATTTTAGCTTGTTTAGCCTCAAGGTGAAGAAGAAATTATAGCTTTTGTAATTGTTACAGCCCAATGAATATCTATAACAAATGTCCTCGAAGAAGAATTAATTTATCTCCCTGATGAAGGCCGTACAGAGGGATCTGCCTTTTATTCCCCTCATGCAAATCAACTCTGGCCCCATCATCATTCTGCTACTTTATTTCTTTCTTTATCTCTGGGAGACTGAATTCAATAGTGACACCATTTATATGTTAAGAAGGTATTCACTGTGCAATACATGCACTGTTATAGTATAAAATGTAATAAAAGGAAGTGGGAATTAATTGTTTTCATGCGTTTACAACAAGGGATTCCATAGAACTTTTATTACTAATTTAAAAAATTGTACACCGCATATTTAAAAATCAAAACTTTACATCAAGTGTTTAAATGTGTTATAAATGAATATAACATAAGGATCTGAACCCATTTGGCCTGAAATTATTGCTCCAGAGGAAATATTATAAGTTTTCTTTTTGTTTTTGAAGGTCTTTGTTTTGATCCTGCAGGCATAAATCAGTCAAGATGTTTGTTAAAAGGAAAAAGAAGTAAAACAAAACTCTCACAAAATGCAAAAATTGTTTTTCTTTAATTTGGACCTGTCTGTTGTTATTTTCAGTCTAACAACGTTGTTACCACAGAGGCTTGAGTTAGTTTGTTGCCGTCTGTGGCAACAGGTTTTACATCAACATAGATTGACTAAGAAATAACTGTTTGCCAAAAAATCTTATTCAAAAGACTAAATAAAATGTGTTTTCACTAATAAGGGTAAACAGAATTTATCTCAAAGAAAAAAATTATAGTCAAAAGTTCAATATTGATTTATCTGGCCCCGATTACAAGGAATATGTTTATATGAGTCAAGCTGGGACTTTCAAACTTGACAACACTAATAATTATCACACATGCTGGAGGCAACATCAGATTGAAGATGTGATTAGCAGCTGGTGTACTGCAACAAAAAAGAGGAAAACATCCAACTTCTTCCACTTTACCATAAATCAATTTGACTTAGTCAGAAACATAGTTGGGTGTTTTAGCAGGACAGTGATACCAAGCATATCAAGACTGCTTATGGCATCGATAAATGTTCAAAAGTACTTTATTTTTTATCTCAAAGGGAAATTAAATGTTGCCTCTGACTGAAGAGGGTTGCTGTATAACAGTCTTATGACTATCAAGATATGCTAACAGCTCAGCTTTCTGGCAGCAGAGACAATATTCCACAGCAACTTCTTGTAGATGTTGGCAACCGTTGCTAGTCCACCTCATTTTCTTTTTTGTCTTTAATGTAGGCTAACATTAAGCTTCTGGCACCTGAAGTCTATTGAAAGTGTATGGACTATGCTTTGAAGCTGGATCCATACCAAGAAACTGTCCATTTAAAGAAAAAACTCCGCCATTGATATTGAGCCAAATATATATTAAAAGTTGTGGATCATTGTAGCAAATAGTGGGGAGGAAAAAAATTCACTCAAGTTTTACACTATAGTCATCTCACCTCATACGTTTAAATGCATAAAAAAGTCAAAGATTTATACCATTCAATCCTTTGGTGAGAATCTAAACTTTTCCCCATCACTGTATGTCATCTGCCATATAGAGCAGCAGGTGTTTGATTTGTGCTCTCTTTTGTTTGGACCTCCTTTTTCATTTTTAAATGCTAAGAGTTTTTCCACCAATACTTCAATCCCCTCAGCAAATAGATCACACAGACAAACTGCAGACTGCATCCTCAGATATGAATATCAATTCCTCATAGGATGGAAGCAGACAAATTGAGCAGAACTGATTTAATAGCGTAACTTAGTTGATGCCTCTAATCCAGCTGGGACCCTGAGAGAGCTGGTCAATCACACCCTGCAAGATGAATATTCTAAACTCGCAGCCCCTGTCTCTCGAGTGATGGCTGATGTCTTTTTAATCTATTTCCTACCCAGCCTATTCATGAGACCGAGACGCCCGGTTGCCCATCTGCAGATTCAACCGAGCAAATCTATGAATGATAATGTTTTTGGGTTTTTTTCTGTCGACTTGTGTGAGTAAGGACTCAATCTATAAGCCTCCACATAACTGTGTTTGTAGAGCTCCGGGCGGAGACTAAACACCATTAAAACGGATGATGAAAGAAATACAGCAGAGAACGGACACATCCTGTGTCTGCGTGAGGGCTAGGGTCTGGGGGAGGGGGGGGGGGGGCGCATCAGTGAGGACACACACACACACACACACACGCTACTCACCAACGAAGTAGGCTAACAGCAGCAGCAGCGTCACTGAGATGAGGATGGCACTGAGAGCAGCACATTTCCAGTTGCAGTGCTTGTAGGGCTTCTTCAAGCTGAAGGCAGGTCGAGAGAAGGTGTTTCGAGGTAAAGGGCGTGGGGGAGGCGAGTACACCGTGCTGGAGGTCAGAGGGTACCCCGGTGAAGTTGTGCAATACATTGGTGATGTTCCACCTGGTTTGAACAGGAAATGCCTGAGAAAAACACATTTTGTATGTTACTCTGACAGAAAGCAATACCCAAGGATGCCTTCAAATTCAAGTAAATCTTTCATTTCCGTCATTTTATTTCCAAGTGAGGATGTAAAGACATAATGGATTATTAAAATCAAGAAATGTGAGTTAGTATATACAGTGTCTTGCAAAAGTATTTAACCAACCTTTCCACATTTTGTCATGTTGCCACCACAAACGTCAATGTTTTTACTGGGATTTTGTGTGATATTGCAAACATATTGTAGTACATAATCAGATCTGAAAAGCATGCGGTGAATTTATATAAAGCTCCTCACCAGATTAATAGTTTGCACAACCACCTGTTGCTGCAAATACAGCTTTACCTGCTTTGCGCATCTAGAGTCTGAAATTTCAGAGTGGCAAGAAGAAAGCCACTGCTGAAAGAAAACCATTTAGGTTCCATATGCAGTTTGCCCCAAGTCAATCAAGGGCAGCTATGAAAGAAGTTGCTCTGATCACTCTAGGACCAGCTTAGCCTACATTTAAACTACTGTGTGTCATGGAAACTAATACTGTGCTCAACCTTTATCATGCCATGTCCTTTGCCCATGTAAATCATGAAAGCTGTGGAGATTTAAATTTTCCATTTTGGTAGAGATGTTACCAAAAGACTTGTAGAAGTAATTGGGCAAAAAGTAGTTCTTAGATGTTAACTAATAATACATTTCATCCCCATAGTAAGCCACAGTGTTGAGCACACAACCACTAATCCACTAATAGCAGAGCAAATTTTTGTTTAGCAATTTAGCTAACTTTTGAAAATATTTTGTGCATTTGACTTCCCCTAAATTAAGTCTTCCAGATAAAGTTAACATGTTTTTTGTAAACTTTCAGTTGAATAAAGTCCTAGGTCTGTTGAAGTTTTGGCCATCAACTGTTAAACGTTCTTCAAGATGTTTGATGTTTATTTTCATGTTTTTATTTTGTAGTGGATTCACAGCAGTTTTGTTTCCTTGTTTTTCCCCCAATAACTTTATTTCCTACAAGAAACAAAATTAAATTGATGTTCAGTTGTTGTAGACTTTCTAGGACAGATATAATTTGAACTGAACTTAGCGTGTTAGCCCTTTAGCTTCTGCTAAATACTGTCTTGGTGTAGTGCTTTAAAATCAATGAAACTATATTTTATGATCAACAAACTTTTTAGTTAGCAGCCCCTACCACTGAGTGGTAGCATTTGCTCTCGATTTGGAACATTTTAAGAGACATACAACAAAAGCCAATAACTGTAAAAGAAGGCAGCTCTACAATGTAATAAGTCAAGGAGAATGAGTGAGTACATTTTGTTTGTTGGTCTATTACATAAAATTCCAATAAACTATATTGAGGTTTGTGGTTATATTGTGACAGGAATGGAAAAAAGTTCAAAAAGTGAGAACACTTTTGCAAAGCAGTGTAATTTTCACAACTAGTGACCGCATTCAAGGAAGTGTGACTTCAGGTAAAGCGTGGGGTTGTCAAGGCTGTCCAGAGGGGAGATAAAGCACATAAAGCTGCAGAATGGTAAAAAGCAGATTTATTCGCCCTTGAAGAGCATGGTTGACTATCTCAGGAAAACATGTGTAGCTCTCCGTGTCCAAGTGCCGTATGATCAGCCCATCAGAGAGTCAGTGACAGCAGCACTATTGTCAAGGCCATTTCAGTGACAAGTTTACAGGACGCTCCCGAGCGACAGTGACATGAGTGTGATTGAATGTCATCTTACAATGTGTGATGTGGAAAGTCAAAGAGACCATACTTTATTTGTAAATCTCTAAGACAAATAGCTCGAGCACCATATTTTAGCAGTTGAAGTTTCATAAAGCGGCCATGTTTGACATTACTAAAGGAGCAGCACAACCCAACAATGTGACTTGATGCAAATTAGGCGAGTTGCATCAAAGCTGAAGACACAAACACACCCATTCTAGCACTGCAGGAGACGCACAAAAGTGATTGACAGTGTTTCCAAACAGGGGGGATGTTTGATGGAAAAATAGCACAGGCATTCATTGTTTTCATGGCAAAGCAGATTCTGAGCCACAGAGCAAACATGCAACATACCCGTCGTTGTAAGAGGCATCGTGGCGTGCTGATGCCAGAATGTCCATCTCAATCAAGTTGTCCTGCAAAGTCTCAAGGAATGCCTGCTTTGCTATATTTCTACACACAGGTGGAAAGATGGATATGAAGCTGGTGTGAGACATGCATGCAATAAAAAACATGACAATGCCAGTACAGAATGTGATCACCAGTCGATATCAATCAACAGGTAAAGAAAGAGCGTCACAACGGATGGCGTGGGGACAAAGAAACCAAGGCCCTTATGGAACTACTTCTAAAGAAGAGTGGGACAAATAACATCTAAGTCTTGCTGCTCTCATTTGTACGCTTCCATACCTTGTTTTGTTTGAGCCCTGTCCTTCTCTGCAAGCGTCTTGCTCTTCTCTGATAAACATTAGAGTATTCTGGCTCCTTTAAGGTTGTGGTTGAAAGACAAAAATGCATCACTTACTGTACATATGAAAAGTTAGCTTTAGACATTTTAGTGTTCATTTTAAGTAGAATAAAAAACTAATCATTAGAGATGCACCGAGAGATCATTTGCCTTTTTTCAGCTGACAAAAGTATTCTTCAATGTGGAAACTGTTACACAGTGAAGAGCAGTTGGCTACTTGTAGTGCTTATGAGGTCTTAATAAATAAAATTAGAAGCAAACAAAAGTAATATGCTTCTTATCTGGAGGCATTTTCTTTAGACTGCTAAAGAGACAATTAATATTGTTTTGCAAACAGCAGGAATTTAAACAGTCTGATTTGGTTTCTGATCCTAATATAAATAATTAATGAATATTTAGATCAGAAAGATCACTTCAGCTTCCCATATGGTTACAATAAATCAATCCACAAATCTATAAGTTAGAGCATAATAGTTTCTTTTTCACTTTAAATATACAGTTGAGATAGAAAGTCTATATAAAGCTGTCAAATTGCAAGGTTTTGTGAAATAAAAGTTGAAAACAAAGATTATTTCAAGGCATTTTACACTGGTTGGGATAGTCAGCGTATCCCAATCAGTTTGATTGGGATATTTTTTTTGTATGAAAACAAAATGTTTTTGTACAAGTTAAGAAAAACATGTTTTTAAAGAAAACAATTGCTTTTTACATAATTGTTTAAACTGTAACTATGTTCCAGCAGTAAAATATGGCACATAAACTGTGAAAAAGAAAATAAAGCTCATTTGCTTCCTCCCTGTGGTCCTAAAGCAATCTGCAGAAATAAACCAGCTTTAAGGCAGATACATTTCAGAGAATGCAGGAAGTAGACAAAAGTAGTTATACATCTAAAGTTATCGAAAAGAAGTCAGAATCAGTTTAAATTGCTATCAATGGGTCAGGAATTCACACAATTTGTAATCAAAAATCAGCAACACAATCTCTGATCGGTGCGCCTCTGCTGATTAGCAGAAAAATTACAACACTTTATCGCTCAACTGCTGTAGCACTACAAATAACACATTTTCAGTTCTTCTGTAATACATCTAGATGCTTGCGTCTCCTTTCTCCCCATGTTCAGAGCTTCGTTCCATAAGGAAGTACTCCTCCAATGCAATGGAGAAATGAACCGTCCACATGCAATGAGAGGGCTGAACACGTTCAGTGGTCCAAGAGAAAAGGCTGGATTTTGATGCATGTCCTATGGAGCTCAGCACTGGACTCTCCTCAGCTTCAGCTCTGACGATGGATGCAAAGTTCAATGACGCAAATGACGGAGGGATGCTTGGCAGAAGCTCTTAAGAGAGCCAAGCAACTACCACCGTCTGTCATACAGCTGAGACCTATCGATGCCTTTCGCATCAGTAGATTTAATTTAAGAGACGTAAGAGAGAGGTAATGATATGGCATTATATTAGGAAAGAGTAGAATTCAATCCTACAGGATCCTTTAGGATATGATTTTCGGAGTATTACTTTGAAATTGTATCTTTCTTTAAGGCTATGGGTTATAAAACTCTGTGGTTTCAGCAGAACTATTTTCTCTCCTCACCATCTGTCTTTTGCTCCACAGGGAATACCTGTGCAGCATTAACTGGAGCTGGATGATGTGTAATCATTCCTTATACTTTATACTGCCCCACCAGCTGAAACTGATTCTCATTTTCCTGTTGAATGAACCGTCTCACAACAGCCGAGGGATGAGACAACAAGTCTCTTCATGACTGTTTTATTTGCAGTTGTTGAAAAATTAGCTATTAGTAGTTTTCCCATCAAAATAAAATGCTAATTTGAATAATGGGTTTTTTAAGGAGTAGTTTCTAAAAATGGATGGTGGACACAAGGTGGAACATTGGAAATGTTTACCAGTTTTTGCCAAATTGTCTCAGTTCTACAGGTCTGACCCAAAAATGTTTTCATATTTGAAATCAAAATAGGTCTGTGTCTCACCAATTCATCTATCCAACCAGATACTATTTCCATTAATATAAGTTTATAAGCAGATGTATTTTTCATGTTGATTATTTTAATGATTAATCAGATAAAGAAATTGTCACAGAGAGGAAGACTTTCAAAAGAAATATTTTACTATTAAATGTTTTTGTACTGTAAACTACTCTATGATGGCACATGACAGATTTAGGAAAACTAGGAAGTATTTAGATATTTCTTAGTTAATGTAAGGTTCATAACTTGTGAATACACTGTAACAGCTGATGTAGTGATGCAAACCATGTTAACTGTGTTAGTTGGAAATTTAAGATGCCAATATTATGTTATATTTGTGTAAAGGGGACATATCACTTACTGCAGATCTGCTAAACAAGATCATGGACTTCTGGCTAACCAATTCCAGAAGCCACCATTTTTAAATTTTACTGCGAATTTGATGCAAATCAGGTTAAATCACATTAATATAAAAACAATATTGTTGCTGGGTGTCATAAATGCTTTTCAGACCACTTTGTCATACATTTTCCCTCTGAAATAGAAATCGGCTATTTTTAAACTGATAGAAAGAAAAATATCTAAACCTATTTTTTAGATACTGTTCATAAATCTAAATGTCAATGTTGCTGCCAGTTACATGTCAACACAAAGCTACCATTTGTGCAAAACTGGCTTTCTTTGCTCAGAAGCTTTTTGAGCTCAAAATTCAAAGGAGAAATTTGTCATGGTGAGAAATGTAGGAGGAAGAAAACTGGCTTAGAAAAAGGGTTTATCAGAGTTATTGAATTTAACTTTACTCGCTAAACTCAAATCTGTTGGAATAATAGTGCTTCGAAAACAGCTTTGACAAAATGGGAATCAATTACTGCTCTGTGACACTTTTATTGAGGGTAAAAAATGAAGAAAAAAATCATATTTTAGAAGAGACTACCTGTCAGAAGTGTACACTCAGCTTGCTTTTCATTCACAGGGCATTTATCTCAAGTTTTCTAAAATATAAAAAGAATAAATGAGTACAAATTAACAAAAACTGTTCAGTCACTACTGTGGTGGGTAAAATTGCAGCCCTAATGTTATAGTTGAAATGCTCTGACTCAATCCTAACCATCAAATCTACAAAATGAGGAGAAATTCTCCCACAATTTGAGGTTTATTGAAGACATTTTCTCAGTTGGTAACCTGGCTACAGCCATGATTGAGCTTTTCTTCGTGAAGATTATACGCCACCCTGAAAAAAAATGAGATTATTAGAGCAAAGGAAATCCTTTTGCCTTGAAATTCTTGACAATAACAGTCAAGGAAAGACCAACAGACATTCCCTTAGTTCCAATAATACTCGACAAATCTACTTCACACAAGAGCCTTCTTATTGAGAATGTGCTAGAGAACAAAGAGTTGATTAATATAAAATAAATAGACACCAGGACTGAAGGAGAGGAGCGAGGAAGTATGCACACCAGAGCCTGGGTGGAATTTTGCATTTTTCTAACATTATTATTATTAGTCAAACTAGATTTGGCTGGAAATCTGCTAATATTTGACAAGCAACCAAAAGCAACACTTTTCTCTTGTTTTCCACAAAAATCGTGTTCTTCAGAAAGTTAGGCCTTTTGGTTCCAAGCAGTTCTCATTTTCTTGCTCTGCTCCTTGTTAGCTCTGCGGTAACATAACATAGAGCTGACAACACAAAAAGCTGAGTTCAATGGCAGAAGCTTGAGCTCATTCCTAAAGATGCCAACATGTCTGGCTCACACATTGTTAGGGAGACGAGTTGCACGGTACCTCGTTTCCAGCGGGATGTTGCTGTTGAGGAGCCAGTTGTCCTGAACGCTGCTGGAGTCTTGGCCGCTGGCGGGACCCTCGGGGGGAGCGGAGCTGTCTGTGGGCGCTGGACTGGGGTTGCTCCGCGGAGTGTAGTTGCTCCTGTTTAACGAGTTAATAGAGGCTGCATGGTGCTGATGATTGGGCGAGTGAGAATGGGAGAGGGGCAGCGGAGGCGTCCGCAGCCGAGAGTGATTTTGAAAGGCTCCGTCTGAAAAGAGAGAGAGCGGGGGGAAGACCAGGAAATAAATAAAACATGAAAAAGAAAGCATTTACCTGAAGAAAAAGAAATCCAGTCGTTAAATAATCACTTTGAGGAACTTTTTAGTCCTTTCTACCTTTGAGGTTACCATCAAAGACTGACTCACAATTTGTTTCCCAGCAGAGCTAAAATATGACTGATCTATTCAGGTTTGCAGCTTCTGAAAGAGTATTTGAGTTTTTTTTAAGCTTCGATTTTACAAAAAAAAAAAAACTTTTGAGTTACCTTTAAAACATTTTCACAGAAAATTGCAGAAGGCTGTTTAAATTTAATTCCCTCCTCCTGTAAAACGTAGACACGGTATGTTTTCTTTTCCAATGATAAATGCTACAAGTCATAACCACTAATGCAGGTGATATTTCATTAATGCTTTGTGCAAGTGAAAATGTGTATTTTTATAAAAAAAAAAAAAAAAAAAAAAAAATATATATATATATATATATATATTTATATATATATATTTTCAGGCTTTTCATTTGTCTGAGTAGAAAAAAAATTGCAGGTCGTAAACATAAGAAAATTAAATTGGACATCCAAAAACAGTTTCCACTGAAAAAAAAAGTGTTATATGTAAAACACCTTCATGGTGCATTCACACCAGCCCCGTTTAGTCCACCTTAATCAAACCCTAGTTTTTTGAGGAAAACAAACTGCAGTTTGATTAAGCAGGTCTCACATGAATGCACCCTAGAAGGCAACTAAAGTAGAAGAAGAAACAAGATAAATTAAGCATCATATTAAGAAGGCTGTGAGAAGACAGGTGACAAATTGGTAACTTGTTTCAGTAATGATTTTAAGTGGAGAATAAATTTATATTTTTTGGCAAAACTTGCCAAAAATAAAGAAAAGTAAATTTCTGACTTCAATATTGGTTTTGGACTAAAACAAAACCTCCTAATAGGCTGGACAGCATCCTCCAAAGAAACTTATACCTTTACTTTAGCCGGTTTACATTTTTGCTGCATTGTGTTAAGTTGGGATTTTATGTGATCAGACCAATAGAAAAACAACACAAATAACAAAAGTTCCCATCCTTGTTATACTGATTCCCCTAAATGAAATGCAGCCAACATTCAAGAAATGTTCCCAAACACACCAGGACATGTCAGCCAGCAGATACTGACAGGACAGGACTGGACATTAAGATGCAAGAGGAAAGCAACTGTGCAACAACTGTATATATTCTGATAATTGGATTGTAGTTTACTCAATATCAAAAAAAAAAAATTGGTTATGTCAGCGTGTTGCTGGCATAACTGGGCGTGAACGCATTTGCTGTCTACAGTGTATATTCAGCATAATCAACTAATAAACACCATTAAAACTAAAGTTTGAACTTTCCTGCTGTAGCACCACGGCAGACATTTTCACACCAGCAGTTTCACTAACAAATTAACACAGAAACTTACAAATCCCTTTTAATGACAAGCTACAAAGACCTCACATGAAACACGCTTCAAAAAGAAAGGGGGGAAAAAAAAAACTCTGCTGCTCATTATTTCTTCTAACTGATCTCCACCACTGTGTGCTCTCTGCCTCCCACTGAGACCGGTGGAAGTTTACTCCGATCAGACACGGACTGGCTTGTTTAAACAAATGAGCTGGTCTCTTCCTGAAGTTGACAAAGTCTCACAGCTTTTTAGGACACTCATTTAGACTAGGGAAGATTGTTGGAGCATGTTTTTTTTTCTTCTTTTCAACTAATAATGCATGTTTCACACAACTCATTAGCAGATTTAAGATATGAAATTGTTTCAGCTGTATGGCAGTAATCAGATCTTCCCTGAGAAACTGGCTGGAAATGCCAAACTGCCTAGAAGAGGAGATAGTACAGTCTCTGGTCCCATTCTCACTCTTTGATACTGCTCTCCACAAGATAGAGGACTGATGTCTTTTTGCACTCTGTAGCCATTTATTTCCACGTTTTCTAAGCCATTCATCAATCAATGAACTGCTGGCTTTACACAGAAAGGCTTTTCTTCGTAGCGTTGAGCCTTTATTTCACAGATATCCTCAGCACTAAATTGCCAATTTACAGCGCAGAGAGAGAATGCAGGCTTATTTCCTATAATCAACCCCTTCATTAAAGCAATACCGACTCATGTCAGTCAACAGGTTTCGACTCCTATCAGATTTGTTTTCAGTCAGGAACTTAAAGCGCCTATATTAACATGTCAATCATGTAAGACTGATAACTGCACCAACAGCATGCTTGCACTAAGCTTCATCAGTTGTTCAAAATGGGGAACACAGCCATTTGTGCTAGCAGGCAGAGCTCATATCGTGGCAAGAAAGCTAAAATATATCGAGTTAAATTTTCTTTTTTCCAGCCTAAGAAGCAACATTTAAACAGCTTACTATGTTTCTTCCTAGTAAATAAAACAGTAAATTTTACATTTAGCCGATGGTGGCTGCTAATCAACTAATGACGTAGAACATTTTTTGTTTACCTCATTTAGCAAACTTAGCTTACCCTAAATGTATTTTTTCAAATAGTCGAAAACACTAATTTACCTTGCTGCTTTGTAAATCTTTGGTTGAATAAAGTTTCACATCTGCGTTCAAATTTTGGTTATCAATTGCTAAAAAATTCTCCAGGTATTTAGACGCTTATATTCATGCTCTTACTTTGAAGGGGGTGACATTTTTTTACAGAGCAGTTCAAAAACTTTATTTTCAGGAAGAAACATACATGAACAATATAAAGAATGGATAGTAAAAAAATAAGACATAAACATGAATACAATATCTAAGGACATTCTAGGAACATGTAAATGATAATGTTAACATTTACTTTATTAAATTGGTGCTCTGGGATTGAAGTCTTTCAAGGGGAGACATAATTTTAATTGACATTAGCACTTTAGCATTAGCATTCTCTAAAACCCTTTTAGGTGGTGCATTGAGTTAGCAGAACTAATGTTTGCGATTACTGGTTTAGGGTTAACGCAACAAACTTTTTTGTAGTTCACCACTGCATTTAGATTTAGATCATTTTTATGTTTAAAGACGTATGCTTTGTCTTTGGAGACATGATTTATTCCTTCCAGCACTTGAGGCACTTAGAAATATCACAGTGTGAGGTAAAACCACACTGTTTTTGATGACCTCCCTCCAGCTCAGTTACGTACCTGATCCCAGAAGCCATTCATACGGTTATGCTAATTTGATACAGAGATGGCACAGATACACAGTAAAATATATCTAAAGGACAAACGAATCCCTGCTCCAGAAGGCATTTACTGCACACCAAAACAAACATTTTACATCCTGGAGCGTGACCATCGAGCGATTACACACCAACAGCTAATTCATCTCTGCAGCACCTTCTTTTCCTTGGGCCATGTTCTCAATAATTATAGATTGTACATTTGCCATGTACCATCAAATGTAAATACCTGCAGATCTCTGCACTAAACATGCAATTTAATTCTGAGGGCTTTGGGTGCTTTCGTAAATCTATCTGGATTAGTGTAAATGTGAACACTGTACTGTATATTTGCAAAGTCAGACATGTCAGGAAAATTACACTTTTAGTGACTTATAAAATAGCAATACAGTGTCTCCATTATTCATAGTTTTTATGAATATAGTGATATTTATGATTAATGCAACATTATTTTTAAATAGCTTCTCAGCTTTTGTTTGGGAGACAGACAACTTCTCTTTGTGTAAGCTTATTTTTTCTTCTTTTCCAAGCAGCTTACAGTATATGTTGAGGTTAGAGACAATGAACTTACCCTTTGGCATTAATGCTGCAAATTTATCTCCAGGAAGATATTCATCTTTCTCCCTTTTTTGTTTGCTTTACTATTCCTTTTAAAAACAATTGATAATATTGCTATATGAAACAATTCACTTTCCATAGAATTTTTCCTTGTTTTTTCTTTTTGTTTTGTTTGAGCCCATTTCCTCCATGTTCCATTGCTTTGAAGAAAATAACCACCCAGCTTGAATCTGGTTCGGATGGACGTTTTTTTTGTGTGTCCTAGTTAATGCGTCTTTCTATTGTGACGCATCATACATGCTCTTTTTGGGTGCTTGTCATTTCATCCATTTGCAGTTGTGGTTGTTTCGTAATCGACTTCTCCAGGTTTGAAATGGTGCCGTCTAACCACAGGATGATTCAAACTGAACAGTCTGCACTTTCCCCTTTTAACCCACTTTGACAACCTACAATTTAAGTGAAATTTTTTATATTCTAATTATAAAACGCTGTGAGAAAATATGTCTCTATCACTACACATAAATGGACAGACTATTGACAAAAGTGTTAGGTCAGTTTTTTTTACACACATTAGTCTTGCATATCTGTCTTCGATACATTTTGTGCAGCTTCCAGAGCTTCAACTCTTTGTAGTCTACAAGGTTTAGGGGGATTTTGTAAGGATTTTCAGAAGGCTTTTCGGGCAAAATATTTATGAGGTCAGGCACTGATGTTGGATACTATAGTCTGGCTGTCAGTGTTTTGTGCAGCCCAGTCAAAGTCTTCCATATCGTCCAATGAGCTAGCCTCAGTGGAGTCATGCTGGAACAGAAAGGTGGGATCCCTGAACTGTTCCCATAAAGTTAGGTGCATGAAATAGTTCAAAACGTCTCGGCACGCTTCAGGATTAGAAGTTACATTTACTGCAACTAAGAGGGTGAGCCTAACTCCCAAAGAAAAGCCCCACACCATAATCCCTTTTGCAAAAGAAAAAAAAGTCACAGTTGACACAATGCAGTCATGCAAGTATCATTCCCCTGGCAACAGCTATAGCCAGACTTGTCCACTAAATTTCCAGACAGAGGCATGATTCATCACTCCAGAGAATACTGATCTAAAGTCCAGTGGCATGGTTTACATCCCTGCATCCATCCTGTGCACTGCTTGGAGCCAGTTACAGAAGAAGGTGTTGTCACTAAATATTCTTAAGGCCAATCCTATTGATTTTGAGAAAGAATAATCTGTCTGTAAATGTTTCCACTGAGGAATCTTTTAGTTAATTTATTTGACTGTGTTAGGTTTTTTTGTTTTCGCTGCGAATGTTCTGTATGTAGTGTCTGTGTGCAGCTGCCAGTCTTGACCAGCACTGTCCTGCAAAAGAGATGTTTAATCTCAACGGGATTTCCTGGTGAGCTAAGGTTTAAATAAAAAAAAAAGAAAAGAAAAATGAAACAAATGCACATTAGTTAGTCCATTAAGGCTTGGTTGCTTGAAAAAACTATCTGTGCAGACCTACTTAGAATACGTATGTAGCATCTGAAGACACTTCTACAGTTTACATTAAAACATTTGTTGAAAATGAGAAGCTGGTCCATAATAATATTGAACAACTTATAAAATGCTAAAAACAACCTCAGAGACTCCTTGTGATTGAGATTGACTGTCTGATGGTAACATTGCAAACATGTTGTTGCCCTGCAATGCACATTTTTCCACAGTCAGGTAAGTACATGTTAGACCTGTAGGACTAAAAATATTTAAAAAAAAGAAAAAGGAATGAAAAATAAAAGTGTTTGTGGTATAAAGCACAGGGCAGCATGACCCGCGCAGATGTGGCGATTCAGCAACACTTATTCACTACTATCCAAGGAATAGGAGAGTGGAAAAAAAATTAATGGTTTTCTATTGACCTGCTTTGCACAACAAAATTGCCAAGAAAAGGAGATTCATTTGTTATCAGAGAGACAGAGAATAGAGACTTTGGTACAATGGCCAAAAACATTCACATCGCATTCAAAGCAGAGGCCTGATGATATCCATTCAGTGTGGGGAATGTGGGGGTTTCATTTTTCTTCCTAACAGATGCATGCACCGGTTTAGGCTTCCCGATGCGTCGTGAGACAAGTAATTAAGGCAAATCTACTTCATTAGCTAAAACCTCATCCCCCACACCAAGAAACAACAGGAATATCGGTCTCCTTGTAAGTTGTTATAATTGCTCACACAAAGTTGTCCAGTCAGTGAGCAAAAACCCAACTAAGCGAAGTATAGATTTTGTAATATAAATAAAATTACTACCGATATATTCCAAAATGCTTTAGAATAGTTCACCTGATGCAGAAATGTCCATTTGCATGGGAAACAAGTTGTTGTTTGGCTGGTATGAAACCTCCTGCTGAATGTATCTAATGGTTTTGTATTACTCTGAATATTTTAGCGGTGAATTAGACTCGGTTGTAAATTACTCAAATGTGTAAACATCTTTTGATATTAAAATGCAAAATTCAAGAGGTAGTTCACATTTGTATACAAACACCCTTTGCTCTGCCAGCGCTGTTTTGTCCTGCCAAATTTTCCTTCTAAAAGGTTGATGTTGAATGCAGTGAATATAATTCAAACACCCAGAACATGGTCCAAATTGGACATTTGACAAGGCTGGATTAGAATTACTAAAAACTAGCATTTGTGTTATAATTTTGTTTTAGCAGTTAATTAAAAAACAAATTGATGTTTTCTTTCCTGAACTATATCTTTTTTTTTCTTTCTTGCAGACAATCGATGATGTAAGTCGGAACAAATTTATATGGGACTAAAATTAGCAATATACTAGGTGGAAATGGTTACATGCACTGTAATCCAGGAGTAAATCAGCCTTTTGTTAAAAAGGTTCAAATTTAATCAGACGCTCGTCTTCCCCATGCAAGATTTTGCAGGGACAAAACTGCTTTAATTTCCACAGCAGGAGTAATCAGCAACAACATACACACCAATCAATATACAGAGCAGATCAAAAAGCTGCATGCAGTGCTGCATGCTCTTAGACATTTAGTTTGATGCTTGCGCCTGATAATTGCAAATATCAAGACTAGAAATATCTTTGCAAAATACTCATTTATAATATATTTCAAACTCAACACATGATAAATACCTATATTAATTGGGGATGACAGAAAATCTTGCCAGGAAAAGTTTATTTTTGCTTCATTTAGTCTGAATTCTTAACTTTATTTGACATTTTCTGTACCGTATAGGGAAATGCATATTTGTGAACAATGAAAGTGAATAGAATACACAACACTGACGACCACATCTGATGACATGAAGTGATGGGATATGCCCTAAACATCCACTCAGCCCACTGAGGTGCAAGTCATTTGATGGAGAATTAATCAAAAGTCATCCAGCACCAATATAAATCAGCAGATCATCCCCGATGGCTAATCACAAGAGCAAAATTTCCAGTTGAGTAAGGATTGTCTATAAAAATACAAATAGAATTTGTCACAAACGCAGTGAAGCAGCACAACGCAGTGGCTCCGTGGAGCCGGATCTCACTCCAAGCCCTGCTGTTTCCTACACCATTAAAAAAATGTGAGAGGAAGAGGCATGAGGGAATTCCAGCTGTCTTCCAAAGAACCATTTGAGAGGTAACAGGTACCACAAACAACACACTTCTCGGCTCTTCACCGGGTCTCCCTTAGGGAAAAACAAGTTCGTAGAATGCAAATAAAGCTAGATTTTTTATTACCAACCAGAGGAAGACAGATGTGATGTTTTTGAGAGAAGTAAAGCAAGCAGCCGCCAGGTTGCACAAGGAGCACCAATTTATAAAAACTATTATAAAAGGGCCTGCCACAGTTTTCGACCTAAATCCATTAAGACCGGAGCTGGCATATGTTTCACTCGGCCTTCCTTAGATCTAATGGATTTTCTGTCATTCTTTGAGCTGCCTTAGCAAGAACAAGACAAGTGGTTATGTATGCTCTGTTCTGTATGTCACTCTGCTACAAATCCATCAAGAGCCTGGAGATTTTGTTAGAAGGCACAGATGGTCTGCAATTATCATACAATGAAGGTGATGCATCTAAATTTACGTCAGCGGAAAGAAGATATGTAGGTATCCTGAACGGGTTAGTGTGAGCTGACAAACGGTGGCCTGAATATGATCGGACAAATTGCCTGTTGACTTCACTTTACTGATAACTTGCATTGGATTGCAAAAGTGTTGGGAACCTTGGAACTTTTCACACTTTGCCATTTAATAACCACCAACTTTAGATTTTCTCCAGTTTTGAATGATGGAAAGACTCCAAAAAGATGACATTTGTAAAGAGGAAAACAAAATTGAGGCATGCATCAATTGCAATTTTTCTTTAACAAGCCTGACCTGCTGAATCCGATTTTGGTGAATGCCATTTTTTTTGTCTGAAAAGTTAAATATTTGATCAAAGGTGCTAAGTTGGCAGTGGTGTAACGCGCTGTCTGCAATGCTCGCCATCAATGCATGCATGGTGGGTAGCAATATGACTGAGTTCAGTGCTGCTGCAGCACTTAGGTGTTAGCAGAACAAATGTTTAATGCTTTAGGGTCAGAAAACAAACTTTATAGCTTCCAGTGCCTGAAAATGGCATCCCAAAAATAAGACACTGTGGTAGCAATATTGTGCCCTGTGGAGGCTTTTCTTCAGTAGGGAAAAAGGGAGACGATCATACATGTCACAAATCTGACCTTTATGGCAGAAGGGCAAGAAAACCAAAATGTGACATTTTTGACCTACATTAAAAATGCTTTGCCACAATAAAAAACAGGCCAATATGAACATGAGTACATTCCAAGAAACATGAAGGCGGCGGCAGCGGCATAATATTGTGGGTATGCTCTTTCAGTGGGTCATGGAAGCTGGTTAGAGCTGATGGTAAGATGGATGGAGCTAAATACAGTGTAATCATGGAGAAAAGGGGGCTGCAAAAGATTTGAGAAAGGGGTGTAGGAACACATTCTAGCAGTAAAATGACCGTAAACACACAGCTGGAGCCGTAGCAAAATGGTTTACATCAAAGTGTTGATGTGTTTGAACAACCCTGGACTTAAATCGGAGTGAGAATCTACTGCAGTACTTGAAGCTGACAAATACTCTTAATTCAATCTGACTGAGTTGGGTATATTTCACAAAGAGGAATAAAACGTTATTGTTTTCGGGTAAATTTGAAGTGGTTTAGGGGTTACTCAGTAAAAATGCCTGTGTTGAATTAACCCGAAAAGTGTCTATATGTGTCCAAGTCAGCTGGTGTTAAAAGTAACACTTTTGAAAGTGTTAAAAGATTGACACCCATATTTTTGTTAAATTAACATTGGTCTATAATACTAAAATTGATTTAAGAAAAGTTAAACTTTCCATTTGTGTGTATTGTTTTGAATATTTTCCACTTAATTTGATTGATATTGACACCCTGTGGGTCAATTGTTTACTTTTTTTTAACAACACATTGTGTTTTGTGATCAACACTACACTGGTGTTACTTTTAATATATTTTGACACCAGCACCATTGTAAATATTAATGTGACACTCCATAGTGTTAAATTTAACAACAGCTGACTTGGGCACATAGACGCTTTTGGGTGTTAATGCAACACTGGCATCTTCACTGTGTACTGACTCTCACAAGGCTCTGTGCATAAAGTATTCAGGCAAAAAAATAAAAAGAACAGGGTGCCATGTGTTGCTCATGAAATTATTATTTAGCCTCAGATAGTTCTATTCCTCATGGTGTCTGTGGCTAAATTACTTTCTGGTGTGACCTCTTTTAACCACGTTTCTCCCCCGTCTCTGCAGACTCAGGGGGGATGATTAAGCAGTTCAAATGAAGACTCATTTGAATTCACACACGGCTGCGTCCCTGAGCCTTCTGCTCAGCACAGCATTCCTGCTTGGTCAGCTGCAAGCCGCTCGGTGCGCCGGCCCTTTTCACCGGGGCGTCCGACCGCACTGAAAGCCGATACTGGGCGACCCCATGCTGCTTCGCATTAAGAGATGCTAATGCGGGGAGGCTGCAGTGTCTGAGATCTTGCAGCCCAGCGTGGCAGCGGCCTCTAACTGGCATTCTCCCCAGGCAGAAGACCCTCGGAGAAAGCCGAAGGCCACCGAGAGACACATGCTTGACAATAGGACCGCAGGCTTCAGCGAGCAGCCTCATCAGCCTTAGAGGATCTACTGCTTAGTCTTCCCAGAAATAATAATAAAAAATAGAAAAAAAACACAACTCTCCCTCACCCCACTCTGAAAATAAATAAAAAACACACAGCAGCCTTGGAGGCTACTAATGTGAATAATGATATGCCACTGAGAGCTTTCAGTTGTTCAAAATCCGCCAGAACATTTTAAGTCCTGCATTTGGGCTCCAAGACGACCTTGGGCGAATGTAATCGGAAAAGATAAAAACCACCTGTTTTTCTGTGGAAAGACTCCACTACGGAAAGATTATTAGAGGCATACATATTCTTTCGCCTTGCTTACTGACAATAAAAACAGATTTTTTTTATTCTTTTCTGCTCAGATGACATTTCTTCAAAGCATGACTTGCATATCAAGGCGACCCGATTTGAAATTTTCATCCTTTTTCACCCCGGTGGATTTCAAATAGATATGTTTTGCTGCCACATGTCAATTCTGTAGGAATCCTGACATGCATGGTTAATTCCCAATTACATCCAGAAATATTTTCTGAAGCAAAAATGAGAATGTTTTGTAAAGAAAAAGAAAAATCCGGGAATGTGCAATCTTTTTATTATCATTCTGGCAAACACATCCAATACCACGCTCTCATTTTGTCACCTCTCACTACGTTTTTGTCACCTTGTGAATATTAGATTTATTTAGCTCTATGTAGCAATGTCACACTGAACAACTTCCAATCAAGTCATTTCATTCTGCTGAAACAAGCTCTGATTGATAGAGTTATTTAGCTGCATATATTATTTCCCAACAAAATAAAAAAAAGGTGGGGAATGAACGTTGTGCTGTTCACTGGAGTGAAAGACTCATTTTTTTTCCTATTAATCAAAAATGAGAGATACCCAGAATGGAATAAACAAAGTCACCGAGCTTGCTAAATATTTGGATGAGGCGGGAGAAATACGATGGAGAGGAAGCTTATCTAAGTTGTGTGGATTAATTGAACTAAACTTGGAGATGCTTTGCTATTCTTCTCCAAATTTTAATGAGAGCACTATTCATAAGCAAAAATGTCAAGTCTCAAAATGAAACATAACATCCCCTTATGGGTGTGACAAACAAGATGAGATTTAAGCAACGTTTTGGTAAAAAAAAAAAACTAAGAATTTGCAGGTCCTTGTTTGTTTTTGGTCAGTAGAATTGGTTCGATTAAGAAAGCACAGCAGTGCCTGCGCACAGTGCCACTTACTAAAAGGGTCTTTCAAAGCCCTAATAACAACCAGAGGTAGCAACTCGAGCTGCTGAAATTCCTCCTTACTCCTCTTCCTGACAGCCTAAGGCTAAACTAAACGATCTATCCATGCAAATTACATTCATTGTTGTGAGAAACTTCTGCCATGGTAAAGGTCTTATCCCCCCCACCACCACCCATATTGCCTAGAGCCAATCGTGCCACTGCTGGGTGACCACAGTGTTGCTGCAAAGGAATTAGTGGGTAGATTTGCAGTGGCATTAATAACTCATTCCACTGCCGACCTGAGCAGCCAGTCAGGACACTTTGGAGTTTCATATAATGAAAGCTTTCAGCTAGTTAGCTTGATCAATGGCTTAAATCATTCATGTTGTTTTAAGAAGACTGAGGTAGCAACTTCAGTTCTACGCTACAATGCTGAAGAACTTTACTCTAAATTCACATGCTGACTTGTAGGAAGTTAGCTACTTTAAACACAGGTGATATTACGAGATTTTTTTTTTATACATTCAAGTACTGTTTTATGGATTTTTAGATTTTGTATCTGTTTCCAATTTTGACCAAAGTCAAGGAGATCAATTGAGCAATTGGACGTCCCGTGCTCATGCATTTAAAAAAAAAAAATCTGATTTCCCTCCATATTCATCTAAAGCAGGGCTGTTAAACTCATTTTCATTTTGGGCCACATGTAGACCAAAGGGCCAGTTGTTGCAGAATGTTAAGGTAAAACCACTAAACTGCTATAATATTGTAATTTTTCCACATTTGATTTGCACTTCTTAAGAATAAATATTGTTAGTCTTTTATACATTGATGTAATTCGTCTCTATACCAGGCGTCTACAACCTTTACAGTCCTGAGAGCCGTAATTGCCTTCAGTCCAGCTAAATAAGACTTTTTCAGAGCCACAAATATTATAGTACCTTTAAAAAACAGACAATTAAATTTTTGGAAGGTCCAAGACCCACTTGTGGCTCTGGCGCCAGAGGTTGCAGACCCTTGACATATGCAAATAAAAACTGATTTGACTGTTAATATAATATTTAAGCACACAACTGTTATCTTGAATTTCTGTGACCTTTAACCCTAAACACACACACACACGCACACAAACAGCAAAAAGATGAAAACTACCTTTGGTTATTGACATCAACATAATAATTTATGGGACCAAAACGGATATGTTAAAAAATGACTAACATCTGGCATGAACATATGCATGAGCATCCCTGATGATATTGTTATTTTTCTTTTGTTGTATTTAACAGCAACCTCTATTGAAGATGTACTGCAGAAAAACTGGAATCCACTGGAATTGGTAGACTTGACCTCGGTGAAAAATAAAAATTAAGTCTAGTAAGTGTATCATTACTTTTGGAAGCTTGTCAAGAAATGGACAGAATCCCACATTACATGGATAAGTGCTGTACATTACCAGTATCGGCATTTATTGACGCATCAATCAATCTGACAAATCAATTTCCCATGACTGGCTCCCAGTAAGGCCGTTAAATTCTGAATTTAGAGTCATTAGTTTGAAAGCATCAAGACTAAGAGCTTAAACTATTTTGATTTGTCTTTTCTGAGATTTGTAAGAGTTTGGTGGAGAAAAGCAACATATTCTTTAATAATATTCAATGAATAATTTTGCAATTTCTACACTTTCAGTTGCAATTATTTGTTCTTTAATGTGTTGAGTAATTTAAGGGGAAAATATGCAAATAGTCAGAGTTGCAACTACCACGTCAGACATTAAAGACAAACGTGAATCGGTATTAGCCAAAGACCTGCCTGATCCAAGCATCGCTGCAATTTTTGATTGACATATTTTTAGTTTTTTGTAAAAGAGAAGATATCAGTGAGTGTAAAGTTCTTCTTAATCATCATCGATAACTCTCCTAATCTCTCAATCTGTTGGTGAATTTAGAAAATAGAAACAAGAAAAGAAGTAAGAAATATACATCAAAAAACAGTTTTACTCCTTTAAAAAGTTATCATGTCTGAACGCTCAAAATCGTCCTCCTCATACTTAAATCAGTACGTTAACGGCTGATATCATTTCTGACACTTTCAGCTTCCTTCTTGGTAAACATACAGGCTTTACAATCAGATTTTTTTTTTCGTCAACTGTCAACACTGTGTTAGCACTTTGAGCTGAAATGTCATTCTGTCAGTCTGAATGAATGTTACAGTACCAGCAGGAGACTGCAGTTCAACATATAAAAAAAACAAAAAAAAAAAACAGCTGATGTTTTTTAATGAGCAACCGCACAGGGAGCTTTATACAACTAGGATACAGGATGTTACGGTTGTGAGTTACGATACGAGAGCCCGACATTTACACCTGCTACGTTATAACTTTTTCTCACTTATTTCCTATCCTAACCATCCAACAGAAATATCAATGACAAATCTTTCCTGCTCAACCAAAATCGCCCATCGCTTTGCTGTGAACTTTGCTGACCTCACTTCAGAGAGTTCTGCTCATTTCCTGAGGCTACGTATCGACTCCAAGTTTCAGCTCTCTCTTAAGGTGCTTAAATAAAAAAAGAAAAAAGAAGAAGGACATTATCTTGCCCGTAGCCATCTGCATGACCTGTAACACAACACATCCAGGAGTGTGTGTGTGTGTGTGTGTGTGTGTGTGTGTGTGTGTGTGTGTGTGTGTGTGTGTGTGTGTGTGTGTGTGTGTGTATATGGGCAAGGGGGGGGGCAGGCTGACCTCCAGAAAGCAGCAGTAAGTGTGAAAACCAACTCACCATCAGCAGTTGCAGCGGAAGGAGCATACAGGTTCCCTGAGCCAGTTTTAACTAAGAATGAATTGGGGCCAAACTCATCCTCAGAGTCAGAGTCCTGGGCTGGCTGAGCCGCACTGTTACCTAGCAACCTCCCGTGGTTCTCATTGGCTGCAATGGAAGGGGGAGGGTATGGGAGCTGCTCGACAGGGGAGGAGGAGGCGGATGAACAATGCAGCGGAGGACCTGTGGACCACAAACAGAGACAACACATGGGGGGGAAATGAAACACCCAAACACAGGCGTCGTCACACAGAAGCACAACACACACACACACACACACACACACACACACACACACACACACACACACACACACACACACGCAAGACTTAACTCTGACACTTCAAAAACAAACAGGGACACATCTGCCTTTGTCTCTGCCACCTCACTCCAGCTGGGAAGAACAATACCAAACAACCAAAATGACTTTGAGAGTGAACAGAGAAGACATATGCCTGGCACGGCTCGAAAAAACACAAAAACTATAAAACACCTTTTTAAGATGTCTGTCTGGAAGGAAAAAAAAGCCTGGCTCCAATGTAAAGGGAAGAAAAAAAGAAAAATCCAAGAACAACATTCACTTATATTAGACTGAACTTTG
This sequence comes from Micropoecilia bifurca, assembly GCA_903067075.1. Classification (NCBI taxonomy): domain Eukaryota; kingdom Metazoa; phylum Chordata; class Actinopteri; order Cyprinodontiformes; family Poeciliidae; genus Micropoecilia; species Micropoecilia bifurca. Next base: position 109,300 of record CAEGAF010103409.1, read on the forward strand.
AGTAAATTGTTTACTTTTAGAAATACATACTTTGCGTTTTCCAGAATATAACTGCAGCCGTGTAAAGATGTGCAAGATTAAAATCGGCGGTTATTAAGAAGACTTGATAAACCCAAGATGGCGCCTTTTCTTCCCTAACAGTGAATTAATTAGGTTCTCTTCCAGCTCCAGTTCCTTTAAGCATGTTGTTTGTTGCGCTAACTAGAAGCTGATATTTGGGGTAGATGTTGAAAAGTTAGCTATTTTAGGTGTCAATAAAGTGTTTAAAAAATATGATCATTTACTCATCTGCACCTTGGCTAAATGTGTTGAAGAATTGAAAATCATTCGATCCCAACAAGTATTTGATTGCTTTGAAGATGCTGTTGGATTGCTTAGGGTTCCTTCATCCTCTTCAGAATTAATAAGCAAAAAAGCTAAATTATTCTGCTGGTCATACAAGCATTTAATAAATCAAAGACTAACAAACCAGAACACAAAAGTATAAAATAGCAGAGGGACAAAATGACCTCAATATAAAGGTTGGATTTTTATTTAATCTTTTTTTACTTTTCTGTAAGAATAGGCTAATGCAATATATAAGATTAATTTATTTGGAGGCTTTTTTTTTTTACATTTTTACCACAGGCAGCAATAACTTTTGGATTGCGCTGTATGAATAATAATCTCGTTCACATGGAGTGTGAGCCACTTGTTGTAAGGTGGCCACTATAAAATCCCGGCCCACAACATGACTCCTGTACAAACCCGTCCTTTATGTTTCCTCCAAATTAACAGCTCTCCTTCTTGTCAGACACCTGCACCCCACTGCGATCACACTGTCCACCCCGACTTAAAAGCACATCATAAATAATTTGCAGTCGTGATTATCAGCAGCTTCTTTTCTGCCATTATGAAACTTAAGATTCTCACTCTTTTAAGGCTTATTGGTTTCAATCTCACGCTGTTAGTCAATGGTAAATCTCTGCATAGAGCTCCGTATTAATGTGTGATTAACTTCTGAAGCAGCTCTGCACCATGCTGAAAATGACTCTACTTAAGTAACACGACAACGGCGCGAAGAACCCATTAGTTCTGAGGCTCTCCTGCATCTTCCCATCACTCCATGCGCCTTGACTGTTCAAATTCCCGCTGACCCGACTGTCATTCGTCAGAAGTGATGAATTTCTCCTCCTTCAGTAACGATCCCCGAAGAGCATTAAAACACGACTCACTGACTCGCATCTAATTAGGCGGCAATTAGTGATATTACCATATCAGGCGCAGCCCTACACAAGCTGTAAATGTCCACTGCCACAGAGAGTCACAGTTTGTGCTTTACATAAGCTTCAGCAGACACTTCATTTCGCTCTCGGTTTGTCTAATGCTTAATGGGCAAAGGGACACAGCAGCCCTGCTGTGGGTTAATGACCGTGACACTGCTGTTGTTGAATGTAAACTAATGCATAGCCACAAGAGGAAGAGGCTTTTTTTTTTTTTTTACCGTCGGTCCCCCGTTTCCCTCGGATACATATCAGGCACTTCGTTAATTTGTGTCAAACCAGCAACGCTGCTGAACCCTCTCGACGTTAGAAAGTAACGAGACTCTTCTTCTTGACGTGAAAGTTTCTCTTTTTCTGTCTCTCTGAGACTACTCGTAATTGGGACAAAAAAATAAGTAAATTATTAAGGTCCACTAAAAAAGACTTAGCCTAAATGAGGTCAAGGTAGTCAAGTCCTGCAGCCGTTGGTCTCGCGCACAAAGGTTTGACTGTCTCCCTGTGTTTAATTAATGCGGCCAAGCCACGTGCAAGCGAAGGCGGGAGACTGTCTGCGCAGGCGCAGGAGGAGAGGAGAGAAGATGGCCAGAGAAGTTTCCCCACCTGCCACAGTTAATTGCTTTCGCCTTCACTCACTGTATTACAGCTGCGAAGGGGAACTTTTACTTAGAAGCCCTTGAACCGTGCAGGACTGCTTTCATTTCTGACAGTTTTGGGAAGAGCCTCTAACTGGCTGGTGGGGGATCCAGCTGGAAACGCCGATCTCCTCCCTCTGTATTTAGCGACTTGATTAGCTTGTTAGACACCCAGTTGAATACACAGACAAATAAATCTGACAGTGATCTGTGGGCTAAACAAAAGCCTGCTAATGACATCGGAGCATTTGTTTTGTTTTTTCTCTTTTTTTAGGTTTTGTTTCCCTGAAGGCAATGCAGAGGTGATGCATGCATTTAACCAATGCTTTTTCTTTTTGGAAATATGCATTTGGAAAAAACTATGCACACTATAGTAAAAACTAAGAATATGAGCTGATTTATTCTATTTACCATTAAAAATACCTTGCTTTGCTTTAAGCTACACCATAGTACAAATAATTAAAAAAACAATGTCAATTTTATATTAATAGACAGTTTAGTGGAAGGAAAAAGTGCAGCGGAAAATGGCTCACCAGCAACAACAGTAACTAATTATTTTAGGAAATTGGAAGCAAAGCCCATTCAATACTTTGGAAGTGATTAATAATGTGTGGACTGGAATCAGCACTTGAAGAGCAACCACATCCAGACGTATCTTGGACATGAACTGAAAATATGCTATTCTTTGTGTTAAGCAACTTCTGGTGGTTTCAGTTTTTTAGTTTTAAGTATTACTAACTATTGCTGATTTTAACTTACTATGGTGGGGCTTCGGTCAGAAAGCAGGCAGGACATCAGTAGATCTTAAGCTGATTGCTGTACATTCTGTGTACAGAATAAACCCCATTTGCTGCACAACATCATGAGTGGAAAACATGAGGAGAGGAAGAAGAACTGCTATGCAAACAACCTCTCCAACTTCAAAATAAGAGTACACATATAAACCAAAACTAACCAAAACTTCAACACATATGTCAGACGTCAGTCAACTTAAAGTTTATAAAACAGCCAAATAAATTAGAACTTCACAATTTATCTGAAAAAAAAACAATGTACTGGAAGCTAAGTGTACTAAGCCTTTTGAAAGTTAGAAAAAAATAGTTCAACTATTTGCACATTAATTGATTAGAGGAAGTGTGCCCACCAATGCATTTGGAAATCAGGGGTTTCAAATGAGTCCAATTGATCTAAAGTCAAATGTAAGGTTTCTTCAGGAGGTGATGATATGGAAAATTGTACCATTCTTTGTCGCTACACTGTGTTTTATCAGGTCCAAAGTCAGTACTGCTATTTACCAGGAAATTTTAAAGCACTTCTTGCTCCCATTTGTTAAAAAGCTTTTTGGAGATGCTGATTGCTTTCACCAGAATGACTCAGCAACTACTCCCACTCCCACTACTACCCGGTTCAATGACCATGTTGTCACTTGATTGTCCAACAAATTGTCCATAGAGAATCTATAGAGTATTATCAAGAGGGAAAACAAGTGACACAGGATGATCACCTCAACATGACATCATGCTGAGGCAGTAATTCATGCAGAAGGAGTTTAACTGCACATTACTTGGACATACCTTTCTGTAAGGGGACATTTCTGCATAACTTAGGTCATGAATTATTTAACTGTAGTCTGAGATATTCAATTCTGAGTTTCCATTTGCTCTAATCATTACTTTAAAAATGAACAGAAATAAACACCAGACTGTATCACTCTGTGGGTAAAGTATCTGTTTGGGTTTACTTTTGTAAATTGCAATAATGAACATAATTAACCCTTCAGAGATATTCTAATTTATGTAGATGCAACTGTAAACATTGTGCATTTGTTGTTGCAAACTTGTGCAGATGATTTTAACAGGGTCAACATATTGTGGCTATACTTAGTAGCTTCAAAACAAATCAAATTTAACGACCTATAGCATGTCCCAATAGTTAAGCAGCAATGCACAGAGGACATGGGTAAAAATGCCCCTGGCTTCGGAGCTGCAGTTTTATTCCAGTCGGCTGAATCAATATTACATTTTTTTTTTCTCCAATTCCTATCTACCAGTGTTGAGCCTGTCTAAAGGCAAAGAAATAATCTTTAATTTTGTGTTTTATAGAAAAATATGGAAACTTATATTGCCATTATGTAATATGGAGAGTTAATACCAGATGGATAAAACAAATTGGATTCATCACAAACCTCTTTAATTATCAATCTGCAAAGGCATATTTAATCCTTCCCCCATATGTCAATGTAGTTATATTTCCACTGGACCAAACTTCACAAGTCCAGTTCTGTTGACTAAAGTTCTGGTCTTCATTATGTTCTTGTACTGTGACAAATAAAACAAGGAAGTTGGTCAGAAGGAGACCGCAGTTATTATGTTGTTGTCTACACCACATGTTGATGGTTCTCTCCGACCAATCAGAGCTCTGTAGTTTCTCCCCGTACTCATATGGTACCACTTTGACTCAGCTGAACCTTGACCGAGGCAGTAATCGAAACACATATTAATGTCAGATGAGTCTTTACTATCTCCAATGTCTAACCTAAAAGAAAACACAGAAACGGTGGACCGTGTAATGCAAACGAGACAAAAAACAGCAACATTTTCATCTTCAGAAATAGGAATCAGAAATACTTTTCAGTTATTCTTCAGATATGCTTTTCAGGATTAAACTAAACCACACGTCTTTATATTACTCTTCGAAACGTACCTCCAGTGACATTTAGTTAATATAGCTTAATATGCACGTACTTCAGATCTGTAACCAACCATTTCAATAACAATCAGCTATGATAGTTATTGAAATTGCCGGCAAAGTAAATGTCAGACTTATATAAATAATTTCACATATGATGTAACATATGCTGCTCGACTCACATGAAAATCATAAATTATTCGTTCAAAAGATTTTTTATAAAATCAGAATGGAAAAACCTGATTTTTTTTTTAGTTCAAACCTCCCATCAGTTCTAGTAAATGTGCCAAACTTGACATTAAAGTCGGCTGGCTGGTCCTGAAGGATTTTCCTTTAAAATTTGCTTCTCAGCATCATTTAGTTGAAGCCATAGTTTGGAAGGAGGTTACAAAAGACCAAAATGATCTCAATGTACAAGTTTCAGTCATGACAAAGGCACAATGAATGCAATATTTTGATAAGTACCGTATCAGAATTATTCCAATTATAATTCAAATCTATTTAATTAAAACTGGTGTGAAAAAAAATACACATCCAGTATATACATGAAACTGCTCAAGGAGGTTCCCAAGAGGCCAATAGCAACACTGAATGAGCAGCAGGAAGTACTGAATTTACTCTACATGTGACTGAGTAGATGGGATGCAAATGTCTAAAGTCAAAGTAAACATCCGAGGTTGGCTAAAATCTCCTAAAACGTTGTGGGGAAAAGTTTTATGTTCTCTTAAAAATAAGCTTGAATTTCTGGTTCTGCACATAATAATATAAAATAAATAAATAAAAAAAACTTTGCCAGTACTAAAATATATCATCATGTTTTAGGTTTCTTTTTCTTCATATTAAACTGAGGTGGATGAATAGTTTTGGCCCAATACTTTCAGGTGTGTGTTTGGTTTGATTTTTCAGCATCACAGCGAGTCCAAGCAAACACCCATCAAAAGAATGGCTTCACGAGAGGAATGGCCCACATGCGGTTCGCAATTAAATCAGACAGAAAATCAAATTTTCCAAAATGGAGCGAGCAAAACTTCTCATTTGAAGATTTTGGATGCTGACAGAAAGAAGAGAATGCTGAAATTAAAATCCCTTAGCAGCCCAAGTATTAGTTTAATGGTGTTTACACACATGCAGCCGGGTTATTGCAACTTTTTTTTAATTTTTACTTTGTTTTCCTTCAAACAGATTTGTTTGTTTTTCAGTTAAATAATGTATCAAGGTCTTATCTTTTATATCACAAAACCCTGGAAATTTAACAGGATTGCAGTCGAGATCTGTTGTTTCATGAAATAATTTACTTTATTAATACCTCAAAGTAACATTATTTATGCGATATGGACCATAATAACAAACATCAGTTGAGAACCAAACAAAACAAATGTATTACACTTCTAAACTTTGACAGACACAACGTTTGACATTAATTTGATCAATGTGTTGCTTGCTTTTGTCTTCTGACACCCAGCAGATTGATCTATTGTCTAATTCATGCTGTGTTAAAACCAATAGATTACAAACCTAAAAGGTGCTCCGTAGTCGCTGTACATTCTCCCTCTGGGTGTGCAAAGCAATGTAATGAGCAGAGGCAGCGCAGTTGTTTACACAGCCATAATAACTCTGCAGTCAGAGTGATGCAACATTACACAATGGAAACTCTGAAGCTAATCACAATTATCAGGTTTGCTCATGCACAAGAGGCTAGATAAGTCATTATAATATAAATAAACACATTTTTTATCGAGACAAAAACAGCTGGGCTTTAAAAAGGTAAACAGTGATTAAAATTTTCATGAGAGACGTAATCAAGAGGACAAAATGAAATGATTAAAAGTCGATACAGTCCAAACATTTATCAGTGTTTTTTTCCTCCTTTGTTGCTTTATTTATAATGATCCAAACTGAATGCAGGGACTCCGCATTTTTTTTTCATGTTTTATCACATTATAATCACAAACTTTAAGGTGTTTTATCAGAGCTTTAATAATACAACAACCAATAGACAGTCCTGCATAAATAATACGTTTCAAAAATTAGTCACAAAAAAATCTGAAAAGTGTGGTATGTACTTTTGTATTTTTACTCCAGAAGTATAAGGTACTTTACAGAAGTACCTTTTCACAGCAGTCAGTCTCTACATCTTTGCTTATTTCGAGATGGATTTCACAACATGATGCTGTCACCAGAATGTTTCACAGTGAGGACAGTGTGTTCAGAGTGATATGCAGTTATCTTGCATTGATTAGTTTAATAACATAAATAAAAGGTCAAAGCCCTGAGGGGAAGTGGTGAATGATGGCAGCACATCAGATAAAACACATCAACCCTCATCCTGTCGGATTAGTTTGTAGAACAAAAATGAAAAAGAAACTAGCCAGCAAGCTAAATCCTGGTTTATGTCGTGACTGCGATACAAGCAGCTAAAATGTGGAGTTGTATAAAGTTAAAGGCCACTGAAAATTCATAAACAGGCAAAGAAAATGGATTCTCCATGCAAACAACCCAAAACAAGATGAAGTGGGGTGTTAACAGCATCATCAACGCTCCTACCGGTGCTATAAGCAAACCGCAAAGTATCTAAATTACTCCGCGTTGCCCTCCAGATCTCCGCCTTTATTATCTTCTCGAAGGACTTCATAATGATTGCATCAACAGCAACAGAACGAAAATCATTTTGTGTCTTTAAAGAGATCCACAAGAAGTGTTAACTTTACATTTATTTCAGAAAGACAATACAGTAAAAATACTGTAGGCTGTTTAGCTTTAACAAATTTAAATAAAATATTCCTACAAAAAGGTCGCCATGTGTTTGTGCTGCGACACATCCTGGGTAGGTGATAGAGATCCATCGCCGTTCGATCATAACGGTAATTTTTGTGCAACACGTAGCGCTCAGCCCTTTCAGTTCGAACTGGAGAGCATTGAAATGCAAAACAATGCAGAAATGATGAGGAGAACCAAATGGGTGAAAAGGAAAGTCTCACCCGAAAAAGCTGGTGTTTGGGTAGCTGCTTGGAAATATTAACCACTAAGATCTCCAGTTTCTAACTAAAGCTGTTTATAGTAAGTATCAGGATCATGCAAATGTGCCCATAAAGTCTGGCTGGTGTGTTACAAAGATTAAAGATGCTTCATTGTCACTTTAAGCATCCATTCATTGTCTTCCAGTTTGTTTTGATTTCTCGTTAGCTCCTGCTAATGGTTTTAGCTCTAAATAATATGGCAAACATTAGCTCACAAGCCGGTCATGTTTGTTTCAAAGTATCTCTCTACTAGGTGTCACAAACAGCAGCCTTTAGGTTAGCAGAAAAATTACAACATATTGACACCAAAATGTTCAAATAATTGTGGATCTCTAAGAATTTAAGCTTGACAAAAGGTATGACTGAATTTTTCCAGAGCCCAGGGACGTTGAAGTTGGGGAAACTTTGCAGAGATAAAAGAAAAATGCCAGTCAGTTGTGCGGCACAGTGCTTTGTAAGTCTGCCTTTGATGTCTTTTGGCTCGGGACTTCTCTCTGTTTACCGTTACACTATTTAAATTTATTAGAATTACCAACTGTGCTGATTTAACATTCCAGAGCAACAATCATTACTAGAACTTTATTCATTAAATGACTGAAAGAAAAGATTAAACGATGACTTATGAGCCTAACTTGATGGCAAGGGAAACAGAGCTGCCCTCCAAAATGAGCTGAAATGTATTTCAGCTGCTGCCTAAATGACTCAACTTACTACTAACATCACAATAAACAGCCAAACTGTAGATATCTTGATCTTTGCTGTTCTCTTTCAAGTGTTTTTGCAAATTTGCAAAGTGGAGTTAAGTGAAATGAGCAGCTCTGTTTTTTTTGTTCTGTGTCTAAACAATTTCAAACTGCTTGCCTGAGAGTGTATTTATTAACGTACTATGGTTTGCTGCTGATGCTTCTTTCCTATTGCATTGTACTGAATTTACTCTAAAGTCAGGGAGGAATTCACAAAACTGCTTCACTCTCGCTATTTGCTTTTTTTTGTCTATTCTGGATTCACAAAGCAGCCATGACCAACATAAAGCAAATATGCCCATGAAGTTCTGTAAGAGAAATTAATTTTCATCTATTCTGAAATGAGTTTACTTTTCTCTTGCTTTTAACATTTAAGTTTAAAATGCATCACATTTTACAGTTATTAAAAAAAGAGAAGATTAATTTACAAATCCTGTTACTTTTACTTAATTACTGAAAAGGTCTTTATTATGTATTGTGATGTTCAGTCACCATGAAGGTTTCTTCTTCTGTCATGTTACCAGCTGCTTTCAGCGGGGGGTATTTTTTCCTCTATGTAATTCAAACAGCTCTGGCCATGATTTGCATAAATCTAGATTTATATGAGCAAAGTTTATCCTAAATTCAGGCATAATGCCTTATTTGAGTATGTAGATTCAGCACAAGTCGTGGTATTTGCTTGGTAGAGCTATTTTAGAAACAGATCCATCTTTTGGACTCAGTTTTATAACTAGAAAGCTGTACAACCTTCGATCTGTACAAAATTACTACCTCCAAAATGCTTTGTTTTGCCTCTTTGTTTGGCTGCTGCGTGGCTCAAACTGTGCCTATTACTGATGTCACCAATTGTTATTCTCCTGCACGTTTATTAGTTAGAACTTTAAAATGTTTTAACTCTAAATGAAATAAAAAACACTCACAAATCATTGCCTCTTTCACTGTTATTTCAAAAATACCTAAAATGTTTTAATTTTTAAAAATGATGTCCTTATCACACAACAAGGATGGCCCACTTTACAATAAGCCTATTTTATAATCTTCAATAAGTGGTTGCTGTCTTTTGCTACTAATTAAATCTCTAAGTGAAATGCCACTGATTGGTCTAAAGTGAAAATGTATGACTTTTCACACTGTTTATAATCATACTAAAGCAAATGAGTCTGCAGTTTACTTTAATAGTGTTGTGACAGATGTTTATGCTTGCAAAAGAAAAATGGTTCCAAGGCCCATCATGAAAAACCACAAAACATTTTGTTGTTTATGAAATGAGTTTTCCCTACCATCACAGTACTTTGATTCATTATTTAAAGTTGCTTAAAATGCTGATGCAAAACCAACTCATGTAAAACAGTTTTTGGTGATTTTTTTTTTACTTCTGCTGTTCATCAGTCAGAGTCAAAATGATTTATTTATCCATTCATATGATGGTTGAGTTATGTCGTTTTAAATTATTCCACATGAAAACTACACTATTGTACACAATCAGATGTTCTTTGGACTAATTTTCTGTAGCTGCATGTTTATTCATTTTCACTTGAGCAACAGAAGGACCAAAACCAGCACAAAATATTTAAGACATTTTGGTAAAGAAAGTATCAGCATTTTTTAAAATTCTAAGTCAAATTTAGAGTCAAAATCAATCACAACTCCCACAAGCCGCATCGTTCATCATGACTCATCTGTTTCCAACTTTGGATCAGTTCACAGACATTTTCAGATCTCCGTTTGTGTCCAGGCCTCCTGCCTGCCTCAACAGGTACGGCGCCACATTGCTGTTTAGATTTTCTTCCCTTTTTTCAGTCACTCTGTTGCAGATCTGCTGCTGTGCTTGGCCTGACTGATCCTTTGACATTGGAGACGGCGTCACACATTTGGCTCTAGAGAACTAGAGGAGTTCACAGTGTTCAGTGGCTCCCAGTTTAACAAGTCCTGTGGCTGAAATAACAAGCCCAAATTATCAACTGGCTTTTTTTGCTGATATTCTGAGTTTGACATAGTTTGGCTTTTGGCAAACGTTGAACTATTTACAAATGTGCTTCTTTTGGTCTCATTTCTGCATAGGGTGGAGTCTTGTGGTTTCCTTTGATGCAAATGTGCAAATATCAGCCTTGTTGACTTATTCGTCTTAAAGAGAAGATACTTTCTCATGGCAGACCCTCAAAATAATTACTAACTTGTGCCAGTAGTCTGAGAAATAGTTTTTTTTTATTTATTTATTTCTTGCTCTTTCTGGAAGCACTGTACTGTCTGAACAAAGAGTGAGTTAGCCAGAAACATTTCAATAGTTCTCAGTGTATATTTCTGTGAACTGCCTTCCTTCCAGTTGATTTTTGTATTCAAAATCATAAAAAATCCTTCTAACTGCAACTGCAACAAGAGCTCCATTGCTGCAGTCTTTCCTCCCTTGAATTGTGTTAACAGAAACCTGATTGCTGACAAAACAAAACCTAATTATAAAGGTGCTCACACTTGCTAATGATCAGTCACTTGAGTGATTTTGATTAGCAACACCTCCCTGCTACTTACCCTCTTAATTCCACTAGAAGCAGTTTGTGCTAACAGTTTTTCACACACTACCTCTTCATTCTAGGATGGTTTTTATTCAATGAATACTGACCTATGTAGTTCAAATTACCAAATTTTAAGAGCAAGCTAAATGCAGATGAACAATTATTTTCTAACTAGTAAATCCTTAATTTACTGCTGTACTGTCTCCCATCTTCCAAGATCTTGAGATATCTGATGAGTTATGTCCAAGTAACTCATCAAGAGTTACTCATCAAGAGTTACTTAGAAATGAAGTGGATTTGTGGAATATGAAGTCATGTGATGTTTCAGTGTTTCATTTTGGATTAATTTCTATTCTGAATAGTGCATGGGCACTGGGATCAAAGCTGTGTTCTGCTGTATTAAGACTTGGTATGTTAGTTTTGACATTTTAATGACTTACTGCATGAACACATCTATGTGTGAATCTAATTGCATTTCTTATTTAATGGAAACGCCACCATTATAAAATTTTATTTTTTCGACATTAGCAGTATATTGAAAGTGCTTGGTACTATAGTATTACTTTCCTTTAGAATAATATACTCTTGAAATTAAGGGCTGATACCCAATAGTGTTAAAGATGTGTAAGAATAAAATGCATTCTTCCTTTTTCTATGACAGTAAACCATTTATAGATTTTTTTACACCAAACTAATAGTTAATTTATGATCATCTGCCCAAAACAAACAACAACTGAAGAATTTCAATATTTGTCGTGTTTATATTAATCAGGCGTGTGCAAAACCTGCATAATGCACAGTCGGCTACACTCCACCAAACTTCATAATGTAAAGCACAGGCACATTACATAGTTTGTGCAAAATGAGCTTTTATGGGCCAGCATTGGAAAATTGATAAATATTTCTCTGTCGGTGCTGTTTACTTGCTAGGAATCAATAACATAATAACAGAGTGAACATAATGTATGATTGAAAACAAATTGTAAATACCCATAAATTCTCTTTTTTTATTTAGACAGGCTAGACCATTATGGAGAAAATGGAAATTATATTTGCATGTAATAAAAAAATATTACCACAGAAGATGCAGTTCCATTTAAGACTGGCCCACTACTTTTCTATCAGCACTTTTTATCCCAGCATCCATTACTTACAGCACAAACACTGCATGCACTTACACAGACAATGAGTGCAGAACTGAATAAATACATGGCCTAAAAGTGTTTTGTGAGCAAACAAAAAATATGTCTATTGTGAGAAAATTTAGGGTATATACAAACAGAGTAGAAGAATAATGTAAGATATTAAACACATTCCTTCAAATGCACTTCAGAAAGTGTTATGTACATTTCTACTTAGCCCCTTTTTCTACAATCCATATAAAAAAACCTCAAATGCAAAAGCCTTCATTTCCCACCTGGTCACTGAATGGATACAGCTGATCAAACAAGACATTAGAGGTTTATTAGACAATATTAATGAAAAAAACGGGATCATGAAAACCAAAGAATACACTAGAAACAGAAGGAATAAAGTTGTAGAGAAATTCTAAGCAAAATTAGGCTGTAAAACTAAATTTTGACAGAGATAACTGATTATTGTTTGTATTATTGGCATAAATTATTTGCTGCAAATAATTTATTTCTTCAATGCATTTTTTGCCATTTAAATTAAGTTTATTTTTTATGTCTGTCAATATGCCACAAGCTCCGATAACAAATCTAGTTTTGTCTTCAGTCATCAACGTATAATTGCAATAAATTAGTCCCAACCTAATTATTTTAAATGTGAGCATTACACACACAACAGACAAAAAATAGACAGATTTTTAGTGCATTAATCTACAGTGAGTAAGGAGATGGAGTGTGGATCGTGCAAAATAAATAGAAAATAAGGAAACCTGACCATGATTATTTAAGGTTGGGATTTTCATGGACTGAAAATGAAGACACGCCACGTTTTTTACAGATGTGCTCGGAGGCTACAAGCTGTTCACAGACTCGAGAGCTGTCCTCTTCACATCTTTAAATGACCTTACAACAGGGGCACACACTCTCAGCGATAATCTATTCAGCTCCACGGATGAGGAGAGAGGTAACCAACTAAGATTACACAAAAAAAAGTCAGCAACTCAGAAGCATTAGCACACAGCTTAAAAGAAATAGCCAGTGGCATTCCAAGGAATCACCCATGAAGATGAAAAGGATCCTGGAGGAACTGAGACTGGAGATGATGTTTCTTCTCTCAGGGCATCTTAGAACTGACTTCTTCCTTATGCTTTACTCAGACCCCTACCTGGCTCCTCCACCTTTCATCCATCCAGCCTACTCTGCTCTCCTGCATGTAAGAAACAGCAAACCCTGAACTCCAGCTTTTGAGTTTTCTGTTATAAACAGCAGGGACACGAGGCTGGAAATGTACAATAGAAAACCAAAATGAACTCAAAGGGGCAATGTTATGTAAAATTGACCAGTTCTTTTAGCTTTATATCACATTATAATGTTATTCCCTCATCATAAACATACCTGGAGTGTTGCTTTAATTTTTCCATACATGTTTGAGAAATCTTGTAATCTCCTGTGGCAGCTAATTGGAGGCAGCTAAGCGCTTTTTAATACAAAGCACCGCCTTTTCCCTCAAAGCTCCTCCCCCAGCCAAGCTTCACCCTCACAGTGCATGTCTTATGTCTGCTAAGCTTATCATACAAACAACTCCCCAGTTCAACACTGCTATGATGCTATGAATGGTTGTAAACAGCATGATGGAGAAGCATAATGTCCTTATGTACTTAAGGCGCAGTGTTGCAAAGGATAGAAGCTCCTTAAAGAGACAGAAGCTAATTTCAAGGTGTCAAATGTGTTGCTGTGTTTCATAAATTAAGCATTTTAATAACAACTGGAGGTAATAAGGTTACTTTATTGAGCTTTAACATTGCACTATGTGCCTGGAAAATACATAGTAACCTTTCCCTTTAATAGAATTTCCTCTATTGGAAGGGATAATTCACTACTGCTCCCATTTACTGGCCTCAGAACAGCTGAGAACTAATCTTCAGTGATGCTAAAATCTCTGAAGATCCTTTTCATTGATGTTCTTTCTAACTAGTTCTTTCTAACTTTCTAAGTGATACTGATACTCACCAAGACTGACAACCATTTTGGCTTTAAAAGCAGATTGTGACTAATCCTCCAAACTCTTCTTGCCTTGGCCGATTTTTGCTTTTTTTTTCTTTGCAGCAGGAGAAATCCATTTAGCTGTGTTAGTACTATGTTAACATCTATAGATGATCTATCCAATCCAATGTAGATATCAGACCCATTGTTCTCTTTCTGGCTGAGTCCATTGATCCATCCTCTGAGATCCTGGCTTTATTTTGCTGAGGGTGGCTGATTTTATTTTGAAAGGCTAATCTTTCAGTATAAAAAATAATTAACCACCAATCATTAATCGGCAGATTCATTAGACTAGTGTTCCCTAATTGTTAACCGTTTATGTAAACAGAAACGGTTGTCAGTTTTTCCACATTACCTAAAGCATACAATGGTGATCACGTTTTCTTTTTGCAGGGAGAAAATATTAAATATATGTTAAATTAAAGTTTATTGATCTCTCAGAGAGTGTGCTTGCAATAGTATGCCTTAATCATTATATTAGTTAAAAATTGACTCAAAATGACAATATTATTTTTTATCACAATAACTTCTGGGGCAATTTATCATCCAGGAAATACGTTATTGTGACAGGCCTAATTGCAGCAGTATGGCTGACAGTGGACTGCTGAAGGTTTATTCATATTAGCTAATATTTGATTATGACAAAAATATAACTAAATGCTTAACACAATAGAACAGGAAATGTTGGTATCAGTAGATATTCAATGAAAATTGGAAGACAGAACTAGATCAGAGAATTTCTATATAAACATTATGGTGAATAGAACATGATCTTAAGCCACATTAAAGTAGACAGGTCGACAGATATTCCATGATTAGCTAATGGTTCTGGAATTTTTAACACATGCAAGTCTTATAATATTGTCTTTGCACTTTACTTCACAAGTCAAATGTATATTTGTGTAAAGTCGAGGCAAATCTCTGCACCTCCACTTTAACACCCCTGGGGCGTTCTTTGTTCTAGGATGAAAAGTAAAGGTTCTAATCATCTCACATCTCACTGCTAACAACATCCTGCAGGCATGTGACGGCTGTTTTTAAGAATCTCCAGGTCTGCAGAAGTGTATGCAAGCCACACTGTAACAAGATATCTTTCCCAACTGCACAGTAAAAAAAAAAAAGAAAGAAAAAAAGTGCCGTAAAAAACAGGCTTAAAAACACATCCTCACCCATTTGGGGAGTCCTCTGCAGAGGATTTCAGACTTCAAAGGCATGCACATGGTAATCTGCTTTAAATGGATGTTTCTGGGCCCTCTATCATAGCTCGATCATCAACTGAGCCGACTTAAACCATGGCTGAAAAAACAATGCTAATAGTGGATAATTATCAGCTTTTACTCCGTCTGCACAGGCTGCTTCATTCCCTCTCACATCACACGCAGAGGCTGGTGAATAAACACAATGGCATGAATAAATAATGACCCCACAATCCTCTTAAGATCCCCAAATGGTGAGCAGGGGGAGAAAAGACAAAAGTTTACTTTTGGTGTTTGAGAGCTAGCAGAGCCTGAAATTATGAGCGACTCATTAGGGCTACATGTGGCTTGCCTGGGGCCTTGCTGAACAAAGATGGCACTATCCCCACCCTGCCTTTTCTCAGTGCATTCTGGGCCTGGTCTAATAAAATTCCTCAGCATACCCCTAAGAAAAAAACTACAATCCGAATAACAGACAGTAAAGAGCTTATGCACTGCCTCAAAAACCCCAAAATCCTCTGCATCCATCAACCTTCCTCTGAATATTTAAGACTTAATGCTTCTTATATTATATGTAGTCTGTAGTCCTTATTCATAGCTTGTAATTATTGGCTTTTGTGTCCAAAGCAAACACCTCTGTCAAAACTGATTTCTTCCTCTTATGTTCTCTGGATGGCTTATATAAAAACCCACAGTTTTGTATTTCAGACACTTTGTCAGTGTTGAAGAATTGATTTCTTCGTGCCTGCAGCTCCCACTGAGTGCATGACAGTTCAAAGGCTATCTAAAATACATGCTGTGGAGAGACTTGTGTTTCTGAGCGGTTATATAATTTACAGAATAGCAAATCGTAAAGCAAGTTGGAAATATAACCACTGGGGTTTTTAAAAAGAACTGAACAAGTTACAAAAGTTTGGCTCCGAATGAATCACTGGCAAACCAAAGCATGAACAAAAGGAAGGAAAGACAAAACATAAAGGGCAAAGGCTTTTGAAGCTTAATTAAGGAGGATTTGGTAAGTCTACAGCAATCCATTTTCCAAATTTCTATTGAGAGAAAGTATTGAGAGAAGTTGGTTCGAGTCCTAGCGCTGTGAAATGGGCAGCTAAACTCTGGTTATCCTTTCATGTTCTGCCAACTCAGAAATGAATCAGAGTAAAACTCTTTTTGACTGAACTTAATAGCGCCCACACTACAGTGAATCTGTTGAAGGAGGCCAGATTCCAGCATCAATCTGTGTTTTATAATCCTAGTCTATAAAGTTAATTACTTATTACCTCAATGAAACTTGAAAAAAAATAATGGCGTTCAACAGTGATAACATGACAGAGCAAATTCCTAAATGAAGTTAAGTTTAGAGGAGACCATCCACAAATAGGGGATGGTCTTTCTTCCAAGGGGACGAAACAGAACTCCATAACATTTCTACTTTGCAATGAACATCCCCAACTTGACAGCTTATCCATGGTCGGTTGGGGTGAGTTGTAGTTTAAGGAAGGAGACCCTGACTTTCCTCTCTCCAGCCACTTGGACCAACTCCTTCAAGGGAATCCCAATCCTGTCCCAGTCCAACTAAGAAACCGTTCTCAGTTGGAGTCTTCCACAGCGTCTCTACTTGTTGGGATGTGCAAGTAACACCGTAATCAATCTCAATATTTTCGTGAGAGAACTCTCGAGATACTTGGGGCAGAACTTCTTCCCCAACTTACAGAGAGAGGGAGGGAAAGAGGGATAGGCAGACAGACTGAAACTGAACAGTATATCTACTTTTAAGCCAACGTTTGGCATTTCTGACAAAGCAAGCGCTGAGGCTTACAGACTGATAGAAAGCAGCTTTTATTTGACCTGCTGGCAAAGCTGTCAATTTGTACAGATAAAGCTACCGTTCCCAGTGAGACAACATTATTCTCAAAGAAACTCTACAAAGCAGAGTGAAAAATGCAAAGATATCCAGCTATTTTCTTTTTAATTTCCAAGGAGTGAATTTTTACTGTTATCACTTGGAGACAGAATGAAAGTGAGGTGTAAAAAAAAAAAAAGAATATTTAAAAAAATGCTGGCTTATTATATGTGTGAAAATCCTATTAGCACCGACCTTTTATCTAACCATCTTTATTTAGTAATAATAGCTCTTATAACATGAGGACTGCTGCAAATACATTTTCTGGCATAAATAATTATTACATATCTATTTGACCTTTAGTGCTATCCCAGCTGAGTCCGTAGCTCAACTCAACAAAAGCTCCTGCTTTAAATTTTCTAATTGTAACTTCACTTAACTATCAACTTAACCTTCTGAGATTATATCATATATTATAAACTTCTGAGTACCATTATTATTACCGGATCTGCTTTTGTACTCAAATTTGCAACAGATTTAAAATGTGTCATTTAACACAAACAAAAATTTTTTACATTTAAAATAAAGGAAGATTATAAACAATATCGAAAGCTTGGAATTCACTTCCATTTGGATACTGCTTCTAGAAATAGACAAAACTTGAAAACGCAATAAACATCCACTTCTAACAATAATTGTATTGATTTTTGTAGGGCAGAGACTTGCACTGCATTAATTGTGATTACTTAATTACATAGAGTTAAAACTTTTACGCAACAATTTTTTTTGTTACATACAATGGTTCTGGCTGGTATGTCGTAAAACTGACACACAAGCAACGTCCACAACAACTGATATGGACAACAAAGCCATTTCTCTTTGGCACACCTAGGAGTTATTTTTGCTTTAAAAACCAATCTGATGGGATGCTGGAAAATACTATTGTGTTTTTCCTCCACTTTAAGAATAAGATATGCTTTATGTTGGTCTATCCATTACGTAAAATCCCAATAAAACATCTAATGTCGATCTATTTTCTGCAACAAAAAAAAGAAAAGAAAAAAAGACATGCATAATGTTTATTATGAATGTGATTTCATGTCATGGATGCTTAAGTGTACCTGTTAGTCAAGCTTTTGATGGCAACAGAAATGTTTAACTTCCAAGTGCAGGAACTTTCACAGATTATTAAAGCATAAAAGTTCAGTGTCTAGATGTCTGTCTTAGACATTTACACATCAGAGGTGACTAGTAATGAGGGAAAATATTCAGCGAGAAAGTATAATCGCTTTTACGTTACATTAGAGCAACAGCATGTTATGATCTCCGCTTCCTGAGCTTCAATAACAACTGCTAATTGCTTTCCTTAAAGATAAACTATTCAGAGTTATCTGGAACTTTATTGTAAGGCAGCAGTACAATCAAGCCAACCAAAAGACATGACAAGAAACACAAAGAGTTTTTTTCGTGCAGTTTATTAGTTTGCAAAGTATTCATTTCTAATTAGTTTTTATTTTATTAGTGTGTATTTTTGTTCGGATTAAATGACAAAGTGCATTTTTTTTTAGCTGATTGGTTCAAACAGGACTGACTCAGAAAACCGAATCATGTGTCAAAGTATTTTACGCACAACATTCCCCAAAATGACATGAGCAGAGATAATTGACAGTGTGTTAAATGGATCTGTCCAAGTGAGGAACAGAAGTGGTACGACCGGACCGGGATGATCCTCCGCAGAGAAGCGCTCATCCTGCTCCATGCTGAGCTTTGAGTTGTGGTGAGCCCCCCCAACCCCCCGAGCTTTAGTGGTAAGATGGGTCCTGAAGTGCTGTTGGTTTAGACAGTGGGGATGAGGGTATGCAACTCCGCAGATAACAGCCCCCAAACTGTCCACAAGGGCATCTAAACCCCAGCAAATTAGGCTGCAAATGAGCCAGAGAATTTTTCCCTCCCCCCCTACTAATCCATGATCTGAGCGGGGACTCTGCCAAAAAAAAGTAAACAAATAAATAACTTCACAAGAAATACTGGGGGTGAAAATAACCACGGCTGTGAGCCGGGAAACCGCTAGTGATTTCTTTGAAGCCTCATTTTGCCCGATGCTCCGCCGCTGCAGTGCAATTCCTGTGACCGCTTCCAAAACAAGCTCCCATGTTGAGCTCGATAAGGAGGCAGCGAAATTACAGATCCCAATCCCACATGAAACACTCTCCCCTACAGCATGTGATCGCATTCTGTATCCGAGATGTCAGACGGAAACGTTGCATCAAACTCTTGCTTTTTTTGACAAAAGTCATTACGTTTCTATCTGCAGGGAAACTGACACCATTATGTAAAAGTGGTGCTGCGGAAGAATCAGCCTATTCTTTAGACGTTCAAACACTCAGCTCTGAATTCAAAGCAAAATCATTCTCAACCCTAATTCTGAACAAAAAAAGTATTGTTTCTAACTAGCATGCAGTGATTTTTTTTATTCTAAATTAATTTCAGTTAATGATCACAGTCAGGGTGGAATGGCATATTTTTGTTTTGTTATAAGCCTGTCTCAAAGGGCGGAAACTAAACATGACTAATTTGCCAGAATAATTTAATGCAAACACAGAATTAAAAGTGAGGAGTATGATTAAGAGTAAAACCCTGCAGGGCATTGGAACAAGCTTAAAGAGTCATTCTGAGCCGTCTGTTGAGCCATTCGAGGCAAGCTAACACACTCTGAATGAAAATGAACGGTCTACTGCAACACACCGCAATGTCCGCACCGTGTGAAACAATGATATCTGCAACACAGTGAAGCATGGCGAAATTGGCTGGCGGCAAGAATCAGAACATTTTCCATGTTTGATCGTCCATGACAGGTGACGTGCTGGTCTGAAATCGACAAATCCGATCTTTGGCCAATCAGTGAAGGCATCGTACAAGGCAGCGGTGAGAATAAAAATTCTCATGCTGAGGAGAGAGGAAGCAATTTATAAGAAACTGTGTTTTCAGCGACATGGTGGGTCATGTGTGTGGCTCAGTCAGGAGAGAGAGTGAGGAAGAGCGGATCTTGAAGCAGATAACAGGAAGGATGAATGTCCAGCTAAGCTGCTCTGTTCTTACGTGGAATTAAGAATCAGTGTAGGGATTGAATATTTTTTTAATTAGTTAATTGTAGGGTTTGTAATTAATTGTAATAAATCACATCTTAATCAAAAATTACACATCAACAAAATAAGCAACCTCACTCACCCTTCCCTATTTGAACTCCTCCAGACTAGCAGCAGCAACAATTAGCTAAAACGAGGTGGAGCTGTGAGCCTCCTGAATTTATCATACAAGCTATTTCTTAGTTCAACATTAACGAGAACAGTTGTAAACGGCATAATGAGAACCACTGTTGTGATGAAGTGCTGAACGCAAAATGTAAGAAAGAGCAGAAGCTTTTAAAAGAGACGGAGGCCCAATTTTGAAGTGTCAAATTATGAAGTCAAATTTCTTTTAAATTATGTTTTATATAGAGAGCATTTTGTAATAACTGAAGATAACGTAGTTACCTGATGGTGCTATAAAATGGCATTATGTGGGTAGAAAATATATAATGCCAACGCTTTAAGAAATCAGGACTAGAAAGGAAACCAAAAAAAGAAACTGACCAGAATATCTGTAAACTTCAAGATTTCTGACCCTTATAATAGGCTGATTAGTTTCGATTAGCAAAAGGAAAGGAGATAGAATAACAGCGGAAGAACAGGGAAGATATAAAAAAAAAACTGCTTCTCTTATAATATGCTGCTTCACTTATGCCACCTTTCCATAAGAAGTGAGTATCTGTGGTTCCGACAATTTGCTGTACCGCTGTAATAAAAGCGCTAATGAATCCAGAACTGTAACTCAGAGATATCCCATCTAATTGAAAGTCCAATGTTGCTTCCCCCAACACAGGCTGCTGATGCTGAGGGAAAGCTCTGGAGATTCAGTTCAAAGTTAACACACATCTTATCCACACACAATGTGGAGTGGGTATCAAAGCCATTTGCTCAGACACCTCCAAAGGGTGTGGCCATCAGCAGCAGTGTTTTAGTATGCACAGCCTGCGAGGTACACCACTGAGCTACACGGGTTTGTATCAAAGTATAACAGTACTGTTTGTTCTGTGGTTATTTTTGGAAAGCTATCATTATGCAAAGAATGCATTTTTAATGTGAGTTCGCATTTTCTTTCATCTGTTGTGACTAAGTAGTCAGGAGAATAATGATCAAAAACATGAGGGGGGGAAAAAATTTTTTTTCCTGGTTAAAGTAAGTTTTGACATTGTGGAATTTAGGTTTCTGGGATGGTTTCAAGTTCTGTTTGGCATTATTTGGTCAATTTAGAAATCCGTAAACAGAATATAAATGAATAGACTTGATTTCCTTATAGCAAATATAGCGAGCAAGCACACCATACCACAGTAGATGCTTTTGTATGCAGTGGTAATGCGGTTGGAGCCAGAAATAATAGAACTGAACAAAAGTTCTTTCAATAGTTGGACGGGTGACAGCTGATGTACCACCCATTCAAGTTCAAATCTGCAGGAGATTTGCTTTTCAAAGCCCCTCCGCTTTTTTCGAAGGGAGGCGTGACGCGTTTCACAAGGAACACCTGTCTCTCACAGACACTCGTGCTACGTTCAAAGTTTCAGATGCTGAAAACCACCCCGAAGCGCTTAACCTCAATCTTTCAACAGTTCAAAGTCTCGCAAGAATCTTACACCCTCCTAAAAAAGCACCTGATACAGGTAACAAGGGAATAAATCACTATGGAGTTTTAACAGACGGCATGATTTTTTTTATTCCCCGCCCCCT
The DNA here is from genome assembly GCA_903067075.1 of Micropoecilia bifurca. Classification (NCBI taxonomy): domain Eukaryota; kingdom Metazoa; phylum Chordata; class Actinopteri; order Cyprinodontiformes; family Poeciliidae; genus Micropoecilia; species Micropoecilia bifurca. The sequence continues at coordinate 131,184 of CAEGAF010103409.1, forward strand.
TCTTTGTTTCATGATTCATTAAAGGCAGAGTGTGTGGGAGTCGGTGATATCTGGTGGTAAAAGATGCAGACTGCCACCAACAAATTGAACCCTGCAGCGCCGTTTCCGTCACAGCATGCAGGACTGGGTACCGAGGCTGCCTGATGTTCATCACTACCCTGTGTTGTGCAAAAAACACACTCTCACACACACACACACACACACAATAAAAAGCACAATCTAATGTGGTGTGAGCTCACATCAACTTTAACAAAGAGATGTTTGGTTCAATCTGAGCAGCGCACTGAACTGAAAATTTACTGTTGACTAGAAATGCACCTGTGTGCTTCTAACGGTATAAAGCTTGAGTTAAAATACCAGATAATATAAAAAAAAACCATATACCAAGATCTAAATTAGTTTAGTTGAAATTAAAAAGTAAGAGTCAATATTGCTGCTGCTAAAATAGCATAATGTTAAATATGTAACAAAGCTTTTTACAGTTATTTTTATCTTCTTATAACTGTGCTTCCAATGCTCCACTATGCAGATAAGAAAAAAATAACATTAGTTGACAGCATAAAGTTGAGCTTCGTACTGTTTAACTGTGTTTATATGTTGATAATACCTTATAATTGCACTTAATGATATAGTAAAACTATATATACTTGTGCATCTTTTCAGATACATTCTTTCTAAAAAAAAAAAAATGAGTAATTACAATCAACACGGTGGTGATGTTTTCAATTGTAACTAAAACCAGTTACTGAAACAGACTGAAGGAAAGAACATGTAATCACAAGTTTTCAATCCATCTTGTTTGCAACTTCAAAAAAGCACTTTTACAAAGAGAAAAATCTGAAATGATATTCTGAATCCTAGAGATTTATTGAATTGGCTTCTTTCTGTTAAAAGGGACTCATTACTTTCCACAATCACCACATGCTTTCTACGGATGACTGATTCCTCCATAGTGATCAAACTGAATTCAAATCAGATGTCCACTGTTGCTAAACACTCACTCTGGAGGGGGGATTGCTGCAAAGCCAATGGCCAGACACAATCGGTTGGGCTTCAATAAGCCCGGCACACACTGTACAATTTTGAAAATTTTGCAGAACCAGAACGGGTCACACTGTACCAAAAACTCCTGTCACACTGTGTGACAGATGATGCCAAACTGCATGACTTGTTGCTTCAGCAGCACCGTTTGATTTGTTCATGTATTTTTGGATTTAGATATGTTGGGGGGACGAGGGGAAGGTTCTTCTGAAGTGCCTTGAGGTTGCATTTTATTTTCCCAATTAGGACTGTGTAAATAAGCTCATCTCAATATGATTAAGATTTAAAAAGTATATATTTTTTTTTTCATCAGTGTAAGTGATTTTCATATTTCAATCAATATCATCCCGTTTCTCTGAATATAGAAAGAAATCTGACGTATTTCTTATATACATGTATCCTGAAGCCTGGTATGTAACTGGGTTTGGAATGAGGAAGACACACCAACAGCTAGAGAGTTTGTCAAAATGCTTCTGCGAAATCAGGCTTAACAGTCTTGGAGCATGCAAAGCTTAGGCAGTAAAAAAAGCAATCGCTTACGCAATCTGTTGTGACAGTTGTAAGGCTCATGTCTGCCATCGGGGCTGCTAATTTTGTGTCACTAGCAGCTTTTCTATCACAGCGTGTAACCAAGTCGGTCAAACTTTCGATTATTTTTTTTTTATCATAGATAAGGTAGATCCTTTAAGATCCAAACAGGTGCTTTTAAATCAAACATCTTTTTGATCATTTAGATGAAATGGATACACCACCACAATTTGCTTTGAGAAGATTTAATTGAATAATGTGAGAAAAGATAACAAGATGGGGTTTTTTTTCCCTGTAGCACTTCGTTCCAAATCCCAATCAGGAGAAGCGATTGTGAACAAGAAATAAACACCTTCTCTGCATGCCTGCGTCTAACAAAGCATACGAAATAAAATTTAAAAAAACTGTTACATGCAACATTTGCACTTCAGTCTTTAAGCTAAAAGAAAAGGGGGCGTCACTCAATTGCACTCCAGAATAAGATCAGAACTTGGCTTTGCATACATTTATAAATGCATCTCTTCAATCAATAAAGAATGAAACTCCCTGGAGGAAAGAGTAAGGGAAAGCAAAATAAATACACAACTAACCACCCACTGGAACTAATTACATTTTTGCCATAGAAAAACACCAGCGCCAGTCCCACCAATGTTTTTTTCCTCTTAGAAAGAACTGTGCAGGCTTTAGCGGCATCATTTTCTCTCCACAGGTTATGGGACACATGAATAACACTCCCTGGACAGGCCTTGTGGTTATCGTCTGTTCTGGTTCTCGTAGTTACAGAAATATAATAGCCAAGCCACAGTGGTGGTGGTGGGGAGGGAGGGTCAGGATTAGAAGAACACACATCTGGATAAGCCGTTACTGGGAATAAACCAAGAAAAGCAAAACCTCCTCTAAACACAGCAGACTGCCTTTTCTTCGTGCCGCTGAGCCTCAGTGAAACGTAGAGTGAGTCAGCAGTGGCAGGCTGCCTTAAGTGTCTTTGAGGGACTCCCTAGGGAACAGGAGCAGCATGGGGAGGATGAACATGTACATCGCTGTACAAGCTCAATGGATGCCATTTTAAGGCTTTCTAACTCGCATTACGGAACATGCACATTATATTGGCGTTCACTTAGGTGTCCGACACAGCCATTGTAGTTTGGGGAAGAGAGAGTGTGTACAAAAATCTTCCGGGGGTTCGAAATTTAGGGAACCAGAGTTGGTTTCACCATATGAGATTTTAGGCGGCCAAAGATTCTTTAATTGTAAAAGATTTGTTGACATTTTTTGACCTGAGCTTGACTCTACAGCTTTAAAGGGGACCATGATAAATTGAACATGTTGGTCTAAATATGATGTATATTTTCTTTTTAACCTAAAAGTTGTTTTGTGTGATAAAAAACCTCATCGTTACTTTAAAAACTGTATATCTTTCACCTACAGAAGTCGCCATTTTTTCACCTGTGCAATTCATGCCGGACTGATGGATTTTAATAAGTGGACTTGAGTCTAAACAATAGATGAGTAACAAAGTCGTGGAGGCAGACGATCTTCATGTCTGCCCACATAACATCTGGAATAAGGCAAACTGCCTTGAAGTTTTTATGTGACGTTATAAACAAGATATCGGTTAAAACAAATAAGCACCATTGGCTTGTGATCTGCTTACTATATTAGCTAGAGCTAACACCGCTAGCAGGAGCTGACACCATCTGTGGGAGCTAACACCATTAGCAGAAGCTAATACCATAGCAGGAGCTAACATCCTTAATATTAGCTAATAAACATTAGCATTACCACTAGCTGGAGCTAACAATGCACCAGTACAGAACCAAAAGGTTGTGGTGTTTAAGCGTTTTTGGACATGACTAACTCCAAGAGATGCTTTTAGTTTCCCCATATTTTATAGGAAGTTTTCCAATGTGGTGTACTCTTTGCTAGGAAAAGAAATCAAAATATAAAATTCCAATATGCAAATGTTTAGGGAACATAACATGGTAACAAGTTTTTTTTGTTTTCTTTTTTTTTTTTTTTTTGCAATTCACCTGCCAGTTGTTAGGATAAATCTGTTTACTGCACAAGAAATTAACCATCACTGTGGGATTCATTCATTTTCAAACTTATCAGGGAAACGCCAACAGTCTAACTTACTTCATGCATTTGCTTAACTGATGTTTACTCTACACATTCGGTGAGTTCCAATGAGAATAAGGGTTTTTAATCGTTATCACACACCAACTGCAGAGTAATTGTTGTAAAAACCATCATAACAAGGAAGGCATTTTGTTCACAAAACAGAACTGACGGCCTGGAATCAAAGCATCAAGAAAATTGTTCTGAAATTGCTATTTCTTATTTGCATGCATTAAACCAGGGTCAAGAAAGTCACATGTGAAGAAGGGGGGGGGGGGACAGCCCAGCGGCTTGAATACATTAAAGCACACTAAATGGTTTGTTGATTTAAAAAGATTAAAGCACACACAGGAAGGCCTGCTCGATGGATTTTAATTAACTTGCCATATATAAATTGTATGTTATCTGGCATTACTGAATTAAATGCTGAATACAAGTGCTCTTTCTGCTTGGGTGAGTGGAATAAAAGGCTACTTAGAATCTTGATTGGGTCTCGCACACGCATGATGCTGCAGCTACGGGAAACATTCCAGCCTACCGACCCCCTGAACAACCATCCAAGGAGAGTCTCTTTAATTATGCACAATACAGCCAAGCTCAAGTCCCCTGGCACCCCGGATGATCAAGCGGAGGGATGCCGTGCTCTCTACCGGACTCATCTGACCAAATGGATTCCACTTCCAAGAGTCATTTCTGTCAGTTATAATAAGAAGCTAATACATAACGTGATGCACGCTGAAATGCAAACGATTCGCAGAGTTCTCGGCAAGGATGTGCAGGGCAATTACAATTTTTGCCGCCAGAGCCTTGATGAGCTCCTCTGTCTGTGAAGCACCCCGGGAACAATTTCATAAATCTGCCATATAATATGCATGATTTAGGTTAATGCTTAACGCTGCATCTTATGAAACAGATCTAGTACACCAGAAAAATGACATAATCCAGTCGAACTGAGACAGAAGTGAGCAAATGTGGAGAATGTTGCACTAAGGAGGACAACATAATGTTACAAGCAAAGTGTAAAGCCTGCACACTTTACTGAATACACACCAAGATTCTCTTATTTACCAACATGAATGATTGAGAAACAATAAAATGGTAATATTATTTATTGAAACTATAGAAAACTGAACAACAATCCAGGAATATTATTGATCCTCTGGTTAAAAGCCTGTAGTGGGCACACTAATCCACTAATATGATACCAGCAGAGCTAACTTTTCATTAGCACTATATCTAAATTTGAAATCATTTAATGCTTCCCCTTCCATTTTTTGGGTTAAATTCTAAAGCACTAATTTACTTGGCTGTTTTGTGCATTTTCAGTTGAATAAACTTCAACATCTGTGTTATACTTTTTGTCATGTTGTACATTTGACCTTGTTGAGGGGGATATACCACGTCACTGACGCTTGGTGTGTATTAATATACTTGAATTTGATGTGTTAGCTTCCACTAAACACCATGCTAGCATAGTGCTGTAAGGTTAGCGCAGCTGACTTTGTGCCCACCACTGAAAACCATTCTTACATTTCATACCAAGGAACAAAATTACTTCCCAAATTCTCCCTAAAGTCACAAACTGCAAACTGCCAGGCAGTTTTTCTGCCAAAGTCAACAATGGAATATTGACTGAAACTTATTAATGTGCAGAAAAACATCACAATCATCCAGGACTGATGAGATGTAGCCCTGCGCTCACTTTCTGTCTCACGTATAAGACTGATCATGGATTTATTGAAGTTGGATAAATTATTTTCTGTCAGGTGTTTTGTACAGCATTACTTCTGAACATAATAGCTCTGCTGGGATAGTTATATAACAATATACTCCAAAGTATGACTCATACATAGATTCATGTTTGATCAAAAAAAAGTGTTGTTCTTTTCCCTTTTTCGCTCTGCTTCTAGTTTCAAAATGCTGTCATTTGATAACTTTTCATTAAAATCTTGTTTATCTATAAGACAAAATGAGCAAGAGGTCAGAAAACAACTTAGCTGCCTTATTATCTGTTTAGGAGGTTAAAGCAGCTAAGTTTTCTCAGCAATTTAAAGATAGACAAATATTAGAAAGGTAAAAAGTGAGCAGTTGAAGCTCATACTCAGTTAAACCAGTATGATAACACTGTAGTCTAAGAACGACACGGGTTTTGATGACGTCAAGGAGGAAAAGGAAAAAAAAAAGTCAGGTTCCTACCGTTTTCTGTGTTCTCGTGTTCGGTGTCGGTGAGTGTTAGGTTGGAGTTGGCCCTGCTGGAGAGACACGAGCTGCGGCCCGACTTGGTGTTGCTGCGGCCCCACAGCCTGACCGCGTGCTCCGGGGACATGACGCCGTCCGTCTCCGTGTCTGCGTCAGAGCCCACGCTGACCGAGTAGTCGCGGTGAGGCAGCCCCATGTCGCTCCGGTACGTCGCCACATGCGATGGAAGGCCATCTCCAAAGCCGAGGTCTCGCAGGGAAAAGTCGGCCCCTACGGTAAGATGATGAACAGCGCTCTGGAAATGAGCATTTGAACTGCAAATGTATCTCTAGTGAAAGGTAAGAAAGCTAATATAGCACAATTTTATTCAGTGTCGAAGGAGTTAAGTATACCGTACATATTTAGCATTTAAACGCCTTATTAAATATTTTAATTAAAGTAAGTGTTGCCCCTTACGGATATGGGTTGGCGGTTTACACACTAAAACATTGGTTTTGTTTTGCCAATCAGAAAGGGAAAAAAAGGGTGTTAATTTTTCAAAGTCATATTTTCACTAGATTATTTTTTTAAATGTCAGCTTAAAAAAATTGTTACTTTGGAATTAAATATTTATTTCACAAGCTAAATATGTAGCTCCAAAATAAATAGTTTAAAATGTGTTTAAATACATAGTTTGCTTGCTAAATATTTGGTTTGGAAAATTAGTTTTGAACTATATGACAAAAATAAATAACTAATAAATATGCTAAAAAAAATATACAAATATTGTGCAACTTTGCAAACTACATCCCATATATGAAGTCATCTCCCATTCATGGTTTTAGAAAGATCATTTTTAAATCGCACTGACATAATATTTACAGTTACAACCAAGGCGACTTTAAAACTGACATGTGGGAGCAAAAGTCAAAGAAACACCAGACTACAGAGCACAGCTTAATGCCTCACCCACTACCTTCAAAAAGAAGAAAAAAAATTACATTTTATAGGCTACACTTGTCTAATATTGAAGCTTTAAATGTTGTGTGTACCTCCTTTCCTTTAGAGTTTTAAAACATTTGATGTTTGCAATTATTGGCTTGTTTTCCCTCGGTTTATTGTTAATAAAATTGAGTAAAAACAATAATTGAATGACTTGTTACAGACTTGTTACAGTGGATTTGTGATTTTGCTCTAACCTTGCCGGCTGAATTCATCCACTTCATGGTGAACCATTTCCTTCACACGGCTGCCGTACGCCATCCTGGAGTCGTGGTCGAAGGCTTTGAGTGTTTCGCTGGAGCTGTAGGATTTAGAGTTGGGTTTACCATCTTCGCTGTCTGCAGAGGAGCTGGTGTAACGGCGCTCGGTGTCCTGCCGGGTCGTGAGCGAGCGATAGGGTCTGCGTTCTTTCACCTCCATGGCTGCCTCCTCTCTACTTTCAGATGAAAATGTGGGTTGTAACTCCGGTTCAGTTTGAGCGATTCTGGAGAAGAAAAATACGACACATTTTAAGAATAAATGTATGTATGGAAGAATAAAGTAGGTAGTGTACTCACACCCCTACATATTGAAAAAACAAAAACGTCTGTATAGTTGACCACCTGCAGATAGACCAGGGAATGAGAACAACCACTAGATCCACATTTTACAAATGTGGATTTCGTTGTTGGAAGAAATTCATAAAACGCCTCATTGAAGTTTGGCAATAGGAGTGAAGGGGAGACAAATATGCAGAATGAGGTTCTTTAGTACAAAAACCCACAATGATACTTTTGGGTCTCCTGTGCAAAACACTATGGCTACGTTCCCATAAATTATATTTTTTTGCCCATATGAGAATTTTTCATGGCTATCTGAATGGACCAATTTAGATTTTTTTCAGCATCCAAATATCCAATCTGTGCCACTTCCATGTCATGCTAAATCAGATTCATATCAGATGGTTTTCAAAGTGTCTGCAGTCTGAACAGGAATGTCGCATTTTATTCGACTTTTACATAGCTGATGTGAGACATGCATCATAATTCTGCACCAGAAGAAGCCAGATGTGTTAATACCCCATAAAAGGCCATCGCTGTTATTTGTGCTTCCGTTTGTTATCTTTGTTTATCTTGTTATAATCACGTGACAATAAATATTGTGCCACTGTGTGACATCTACGTCGTTCAGGGCATACGGGTCAACATCGTACATCGTTCACATGGAACTCTGATTGCAGTTGGATTATTCAGTGGTATAAACCATGCAAAAAAAAAAAATCTGATTTCAGCAAATCGTAATTTGAAGATTGGCAATACGTAGCGCAAAGCTTACTTTGTACATCACACCAGCCGTAAACATGGAGTCAAGAGAATCGTGCTGGGGGATGTTTCTTCAAAACAGACTGGTAACATTTTAGAGGAAGGTGGACGGAGCTAAACACAGGTTAATCCTACAAGAAAATCAAACCTGTGAGTAGAGATTGTAAGAACATTTCAAGTCAAATAAACAGCTAGGACTGCAAAGCAATGATTAAAAGTGAAAGTCCAGACCTAAATCCAACTGACTGTGGTTTAACTTCAAGACTGATGTTAACAGATGATCTTAAACCAATCTGACTTAGCTTGGGAAATACCCTAAAGACCTGCAGCTGCGGAAGCAGCAAAAAGGGATTTGTATCGTTAAAACATATCACCTGTTCATGTCTCAGAAGCAAACATCTAAAATCACGTTTACAGAAACTAAAAGAAAAGCCCTTCTAGTTAAACACAACCAAACGTTACTTAGAGAACCACTTGGACGAGTCACTTCCAAGACACAAACTGTTTAACAAACGTACATGTTCCCAACTGGAGGTTTTAGAATGGCTCAGTCCACTGCTCCCGCCTTTCCACTAATAAAATACGGTACAACAAATCATGCACCTATAAACTTCATGACACGAGTCTCCCACAAATATTGCAGTTCATATGTCGCACAGAAAATGCTGGGTGTCCGGCGTGTGGAAAAAGTGGCAGGTGTCCTGCCTTGAATTGTGTTGTTTACACGCCACAAATCATCCCGAGCCTGAGAGCTGCGGTGCCAGACACATCCAGGGGCCACTGTGAACCAGCAGAGGTGATTAAAATCTGCATCGTAAAGCCTCAACTGCCAACCAGCACATCCAGGATAAGATCAATAGGAGAGGGAGGGAATTTTAGCATTCAGCCAGGCACCATTTTTTCCCCCCCTTTGCCTTCAAGGACGAAATACTGAAGTGAATATCGAAAAACAAAATAAAATGCAGTGTCAGTGAAACATAGGATGAATCGATGCATAATTGTACAGTAGTTTAGTGATGGGGGCTGTGCAAGCGTCTCATTTAAAGTGACCAAGTGCTTTAGGATATTAAGTTGGATTAACAACTGTCAATGTGCGAGTAAACTGTATTAGAAGTTTGGAGGCTGTTTATTTAAAGATTAAGTACAGCCAACTGCAAAGCTTTTGTCACATGTCAACCACAACCCTTTATTTTAATAATAAAGGGTTAAAATCTATACAATGTGGTTCAAATTTGTATTCAAAAAAATAAAAATTTGTATTTTTTGAAGACATTGATAAATCAGGTACTGATAAATCCTTAAAGGTTCAGCATTATGTATTTTCCAGAAACATAGTGCAATTTTATAGAAAAATCAAGTAACTATGATACTTTCCCTTCACAACAATGCTCCTCCATGCCGTTTATAACTGTTCTGAGGAGAGTTGGACTGAAATATGGTTTGTATTATAAGCTCAGCAAATACACAGTTCCACCAGGTATTTGCTAATTTCTGCTGCTGCTAGTCTGAAGGAGCTGAGGGTAGAAGGCGTATGGGGGGCCAAGGGTTGCATAAGGCAGATGTTTTGCTGCTGAGAACAAATGTTTAGGCACTTCTGAATGGCTGCCAGAGATTAAAGAATTCCTCAAAAATTAATGAAATGCTAAAAGCAACAGTCCAGGTATGTTTTTGATGATGGAATAACATTATTACATGATAAAAAAAAAAACTTCAAAAAGTTTGTTTTACATAATACCTCCCATTTAATTTTGGGAACTCTGATCAGCTGATGCTTAAATGAGAAACTGATTTCTTCCACCTTTCTTATCCATCTTTGCAAAGGTCTGAAAATCAGCCACGGTCGCCTCCTGCTCTGCCGTTAGAGCGCTGCCTGACAGACCCGCCCACCAGGTCACATCTGCTCTCACTTAACAATAGCCACCCTACTGTTGGACCCTTAGCAACTTTGCCACAATATTCAGCGACTTTTCAAAAAAAAAATTTAAATCTGTGTCAGCCGAAGATGAAATTGGCAGGTCTGTTGCACCCCTCCCTCCAAAAAAAATCCTATTCTAGAAATTGTGTCTATTTACAAAATAAAGTCCAGATATATGAATTCGTAAAATGTTATTACTGCAGTATAATAGATCAGCTCATTACTTTTTCAAATGCAGCTTCATGGCTAAATTCCCATAAATATTTTAGTTTGCGCCTCTTCTTCGACATTACCCAGCGAAAATGAATTGCAACTCATTCTAGAAGGACACATAACTGTTTTCAACAAGAGATCAAAACTAATCCAGTGGGATCGGAGACTTTTTTACTCACAATATGCTGCGCTGTTCAGACAAGGATTTCTCCACCAGATAAGCTCTTTATGAATACACTATGAGGTTTGTGCCGGACAGAGCAGTAAACAGTAATCCTCAGTGAACTGTATTTGCCCCCGTTCTGAAAAACAAAAGAAAAGGGTTGCATTTGAGACATCATTGTTGTCTTTGGGGGTCTCTCCTTGTATGTATTGACAGCTGAAAAGATCCTGGTGATTAATGATTCGAGGCCACGTGAAGAGCGAGGGGCTGGTGGGAAGGTCAGGCTGTGCGTTTGGGGGTTGCGCTGCCACAAGAGCACTTCAGCTGCTCCGGAGATTTCAAATGTCGGAGCTGCTAATTTTTTCAAATTTAACTCGAGATCCTTGATGCAAATGCAAGAGGGTGGAAAACAAGCAGCTTCCCGAAGTTTTTGAGAACGCTTTGTAAAAGCGCATTGTTTTTGTTTCCAAAGGGCCGCGGCTAAGTGCTTTGGCTAAAATTCTGCAGAGACCTTCCACCTCATTATTAATCAGCTCCTATGCATTGAGATGTACTTTTGAGACCATGGGAAACCCAGCAAGGGCTTCAGCAAACTGCTCACAATGACTGATGATATGAGATGCAAATATTCTTCAGTTCAAGACTCGTGCATCTTGAGGAGCTGCTTGCAACTTCTCACAATGCTGCTGTGTTCAAAACTGCTGAATTATTTTAATGAATCCCCCCCCTCCCCCAAAAAGGAGTTCTTATAATGAGACAGGTAATAAATTATATACGGACAAATTCAAAAGAAATGTTATCGTTTCCAGATAAGAGTTGGCAGACGGTGAGAAGTGCCTTGAAGTAATGAAAAAAGGTCAGTAAGAGAGAATTCAAAGACTTAGAAAAGTTATTAGCGAACACCAGTGGAAAAAAAAAGAAACAAAAGCGCCACTGATTGAAATCTCTAAAAAATGAAGATAAGAATCGTGCTTTTATTTCAAAGTAGAAGTTCTTCTAAGGCCTGGGCCGCAGAGCTTAAGCTGCGCCAGAAACCAGCCGGGTATCTCAGCAATGATCCAAAATCAACTGAGGTCTCTCTTGAAAGACAAAAGAAATGATGGATGGTCTGTTTTTCTCCTTAAAGCAATTGCAGACTCCACCTTTTTCAATTTCATTATCTGCACCAGGGCAGATTATGGTTTGTCTGAGGATGTAAAAAGGAAATGTGTTGCAGCTGTGAGCTCTGCAGAGGAGGGATGTGGTCCAACAAATGAAAAGTGTTGCAGGAAGAACCAGAGTGAAATCAATCGGTTACAGCGGTGCTGCTGAGATGCATATTCGCAGGATGGGAGACTGTACATTTAAACATTATAAAAACTGAGAGCCTTCAATCCTTGGGGAAATTTCCTTTAAAAGCTAAACGTTTAGAGCAGGCCGATTAGAGTCTAAAATCTATAGTTAATGTTAAAATTTCAGCAGGTTAGAAAGTCTACCTGGTGTCCATGGTTGGACCTCGCCTGATGTGTTAAGAAAATATATATATCTGGTTTAACACCTTGGACAGAAGACAGAACTTCAGCTGCAGCAGCAAAGAAACTAAAGTACTGACAGTTTCAAAAGAAAGGAAACTGCCCATAAACTACTCTGCCCTTGTAGTGCAATTGTGATAAAAACCTGCAGTTTTTAACAGCCGCACTGGACAGCTAAATGTGGACAATATTTAAAGGGTTCTGCTTTCTTTTAACTCAAGCCATCATTTCTGGGGTTTTTACTCACAGGACACTTTTTGGCAAGAAATAAAATATAATCAGTGTGTCTCTACTGCTGGATGCCCACAGTTGACAAGTGGCATTTCTCTCAAATACAAATAAAAACTTTCAGAAAATGAAATCTGAGAGAGAGAGTGCCTTACTGTGAGGACAGCAGACTTTCCCCATGACTGTTTCCACCATGAGGAATCCAAACTTTGGGTTTTCATCAGTTTAAATTTATAATCGGCACAAAATAATACATGGCTCCGTTTACCAATATATGTGCAGGTTTTATGGTTAAAATTAAATTACAGAAAGGGGAAAAAAACAACAAATAATTTTTCATTTATTGAGAATCACCTGCAAATTTACGGCTATGAGTTTAGTGATTTTTAAAAAATTATTTCTATGTAAAAAAAACGATTAGGGATACAGAATATATTGGAGCCAACATTGGTACGAGCCTCTACATTCGAGCCTCTTTGTATCCAAGTAAACGGGATTTTAGCACAAATAATGTAGACTCTTTAGCTTCCCAATCATACCTACCTCAAAAGTGTGCTAAAAATTAGGATAACCTCATACTTAACCTGAATAATCAACGCTTCAAAAGCGTCTGCTGCAAAATGAAGACATCTCTGCTTCCTTACACAAAAGAACATCCCTCATACCAACCCCTTAACACACCACCTGCAGGATAAACAGTGGCACCCTTTGTTAAAAACACTTCCTGAGACTTTAGCCGGGCAGTTGTGACCATTGCTATAGTGTCAGAAGTTAAATATGGGATCTAAATAGGCGGGAGGCGTTTTGTGGTCCGATATAAATGCAAATGGCCCCGCACTATCCATCAAACAATTAGCAGTGTGCTGAGAATTGCTATTCAGAGCTGGTGCTGAATACAAATCTAGCTTCCGCTCTCTGTGCAACCTTTGTTTCCCTGAAATGTTGGAGATTCTTCTTAGCAGAAAGCAGGACTAAACGCTGACATATTCAGGCGACACAGACGACAGACACAGAGATGCACATGGACAATGTGTGAGCAATCTATGTGATTAGTAGTCGCTTGTGTGTGAAATTAGTTATTTGTGACTCGGTGATTTTACAAAAATGACAGCTGATATGCCATTAAATATTAAAGAGATTAGCCAGCAAAATGATAAAAATTTGAAAGATTTTCATATTTTATTACATGTGTTGTCATTTTTTGACTTGGCAAACAAATTAGTAAGTGTTTGCCAAGATCTTAAGACTTTTTTCTTGTAACTACACTGAATATTAAGCGTACCTGCACTAGCAAGAAAGACAAGTTTGGCTGTCATGGCAAGAAAACCTATAAAAGATCTATCAATCAAAGTATGATCAATTTGTTTTACAACTATAGTTCGCATGTAGAATGTCTTAAGCAGCTGACTGTTGTCTGGCTGCTGGAGCTCCAGCTTCATACACTGCCAGTTTTTGTCTACTGCAAAATCCAAAGTAGCAAAAAGATATGAAAGTCTTAAGTCTCTTTAGTTAGATGACAATGTGAGAAGCATGTCAAAGGTTCTCCATATCCCACCTGGTGTTTTGCACGGCCTGGTGAGAAAAGCCATATTCAGGTGATAGGACACCTCTTGCCAAAAGTCAACCACAGTGGATCAGGCAGCTCAGCATTACCAAAACCTGCTATACATTTGGTCATTGTTGACGTGAAATAGGACAAATGAAAAAAAACATAATAAATTAAACAGTAATAATGCTTTAACATGCCCATAGCCAAATAAATTGTGCAATAATCAGAGACAGCTATTGGTATTTTAGACCTAAAAATACCAATAGCTAAGAAGCTAGCCATGCTAAATTTAAAGCACTAATCATACGTTCTGCTAAAGTTGAAGCACTACACCAACACGTCATTTAGCAGAAGCTATTGCAAATGCGCTAAAATGCTAAATTCAACCATGTTGACACCCTGTGTCAATGATGTGTCTAATTTAATAATTTTTAACAGTGGATTAGCAAAACGTCAATGCAGATGTTGAACTTTATTCAAATGTAAGTTTACAAAACAAGCAAGTAAATTAGTGCTTTAGAATTTTTTTCACAATAATTATTTTAGGGGAAGCTAGTGAGTGCGCAAATATCTTCAAAGTTAGCAAAAATGCTAAACAAAAACTAAGCAAAAATATATATATAGCTACAGCTACTGTAGCATGTCCTATCAGCAGCCAGCTGTAGGCTTATTATTGGAGATGACCTGAGTCATAGCAGCTTGAAGATAGAGATCCACCAATCAGATGAAACTGAACCATTTTTTTAATTTAGTGATGTACAGGCAAAATATGAGGGAGATTTTTAAGTGCATCAAAACTCGCAACATTTTTAATCTGTAATCCCTCCAAGCACCAGCAGACACCTTTATGCACTTATTTTAATTTAACAAAAATCTAATAAAGATTTGCTGTTTATTACTTCAGTTTTTTTTCTTTTCAGCTTGGTTTAGAAATACATCTTGGAGAACATTTTTTTTTCTTTTTTGTGGCAAAATCCTTAAAATAAAAAGAAAGAAAAAGCCTGATTGGTGGATTTCTCTTTTTAAAAATCTACCAGCACAAAAGCAAAACAATATCACAACATTGTTCAGAAGAAAAAGATTAATTGAAAAGAACAGCTAGGTGTTCAAATATTAGTTTTAGAAATACATTTTAACCATGCAAGATATGACAAAATACTCTATTTTAGCAACAGCAAAATTTTTTTTCATTCCAGTGTAATTACCGTGAAACCGTGGCATTTTTACCCACCGTGAGAATCTCATATCACCCCATGTCTACTTCTAGGCATGCTTGGAAGAAATTTGGGCAGATATCAAGAGCATTGTCTACAACATCTATTGAAAGCAAAGAAAGCTCCAAACAGGCAGCACTTACTCCTTTTCTAAAAGATTTTCACATGCCTCAGCTCTATAGAAAAGCTTCCTCAGTTAACAGAAAGGTGTGTTTTCAATAGAGGGGAAGAAAGACTTGGGCAGAGGGTGGTGGGGGTGGTTAAACGGCTTGTCAGACAGAACTGAATTTGGTAGCGCTTATGCAAGCAGGGGGGGGGGAGATGGGGAACGACGGCGAAGGTGCATCTCAGCAGCCTCCTTCCGGGATCAAAAGCGAGCCCCGCAAGCGCATTAAACAGAATGCGTAAAAGCCTCAACATAAACAAAAGTAGCCTGGGACCATGGTTGCAGCACGCTGCCTGCTACTAATCACTCTGAGCAATTCAAGGTTTAGTCCTGACAGCTGGAGCACAGAAAGGGAATAATGTTTTCAAACCAGCCTGGTAAGCAACAGGGAGAAGCAGACTGTTTATTAACTTTCTGCAGTGATGAACACTGCTGACCTTGGCAAAATGCAGCTCATAAGGATTGATCCAGGGTTACACAGCCCAACCTGACTTAATGGAAATGAGTAATAGGTAGTCGTAAGGTTAGGAACAATCAAGAAAAGAAATAAAGTTCACACAGGTTTAAAAGAGGGTCTTTCGACAAGTACTCTGCTGGTGACCTGCCTCTCATTAGTCTGCAACTACTGCTCATTATCCTGCAAAGGCAAGACATGAATTTGATTTATGGTTCGGCCTGCAGGGAAACCAAACCTAATACCAGCTAAGCAATAATCAACCTACTGTAAACTTGCAACTGTCAAAGTCGCTGTTATATATATATTTGAGGTTCACAGCAGTAGCCTGAGGAAGGTCTGAGACTCAAACACTGCAAATAAATGATGTGGCGAACAAAAATATTTTAAGTGCAGTTTCCATGGCTTCAGGACCGTTTCTTTGGAAGTGCAAAAAAAGATAAACTATTCTTACTGCAACAACCCTGAGATCAACCCCAACATAATAGAGAAGAATAGATCCAGTACATTAATGCACGCAGCCCTGAAATATTCTACTTTATAAAAATAACAGCGGCATCTGTTATGACATGAAAGGCTATTTGCTCTGTTGTTGTTTTTATTATGCTGCTGACAAACGGATTCCCTGCTGCTGACTTTTGAAATAATATCAAAATAAATTACTTTTGTTTGTATGCGGCATTAGCTGGTAAATGCGATTTTTTTACCTCTAACATTACGGTAAAGTAAAAATATTAACTCCTGAAACATAGTTTCCCTTTCCTACTATAGACAATTTCACTGTTACATCTCCAGTCCAGTCTGGATTCCATGTATCATGCAGCTGTAATTCAATTCGATTTAATTGAGTTCAACGTGATTTCATTGAATTTAAATGCTTTGTTTTTCCTGGAGGGGGAATTAGTCGTTACTTAAGTTTCTTTAAACAGTAAGGACAGGTTGCTACACTTGAATCATGTAAAAAGAAAAGAAAATACAAAGGTTTACGTTAAAACTACTTCTGAATTTGACAACCAAAAAAAATGTCATGTTTAAAAAAATAAAATGCCACAAAGTGATTAGCTAATCTGAATTGTTTTCTTTCGGTGTGGGCCGGAAATAAATTTCTACAAGACAAAATACAATGTAGCAGTGTTGATTTGAGTCCATTTAAACCACAACCATGCGGTTCTCCATTAGCGAGTGTTGCTGAAAAACATCGGAGTGTCGACCACATGTCCGGCACTCGGTGGTCCTGCCCATGTTTCTGCCCATATTCGTGCCCACAGCAGTGAGGCAAACACTGCAATGGAGACACAAACAGCTCAAACCAGACATGACCCAGCGAGAATGAGGCCTGGACAAATGGGTTAGTAGCTTGTGAGTATTGTTCTTCTTAATTGGAAATATTTTCAAACAACTGAATATGTTTTATAGGCAAAAGAATCTCTTTTTCAGACAGTTGTCTGGCAGTGGAAGTAAGACGTGGGGGAGGGCATGCGCTGTTTCACTTCAGGCTTTAAACAGCCACGGAAACACTGGATCAATCCAATATTTTCCCTGGCATCTCAAGAAAAGGCTTCCTAAATTAAATACAACACTGCTGCAGATGGTAAATCAATTGCTAATGCTTTTTAAAAGTATAACTAAGCGTTATTTCTTCGGGGTAAAAAGACAAAACAAAATGACATGACCTGACCTCGCAATTAAGAGAATCCAAAAACGGTGCCTATCTTTTTTAATATAATAGAAGATCCCATCAATGCTGTTCAAGTAAAATCCTTTAAAACGCTTACATAGAAGAAAATAAGCAAGCCAGAAAAAGTCAAATAAATGTAATCAGATTTAGTTTGAGTTGTAGCATCCAAATCTATCCCATATTTCTCTCCAGCGACCATTTCTATTTGGATTGCACATCCTCATCCAATATGCAAATAATCCTTCAAATCACTTCACTTCCTCATTTCCAGGGATCAGAAGGATCTCTTTGCTGTTCATGCTTGCATTCGCGGTACACAACGTGCAGCACACCGGCAATTGCGAGCAATTGTTATTGGTTTAAAATCGCGTAACAAGAGTCATGCATTTCCAAATTAGTCACCAGGTGCATGCTTTTTCCAGTTTAAGTGGTACATTTCACCATGCTGCTTTTAAGCAGCAGCCCTCAGTGGAAGAACTCCCTGCAAAGTCACTACTCTTGAACTGCTGGATACCAATTACACTCCCCTCTCAACGGGATGCAGGAGATTGTCTCAGGATAACTCGAGTAGAACTCGACTGAAGAAGTGGACTGCAAGCATCTGAGACTCGCACAACTGGATCCATGCTGCTGAAACTTTAAAGACGGATGCATTGTTGGTGGGTGTAGATATCAGCTTGATTGGCTGTGATATAACCGTGTAAGTCAGTGAGAATTTTACTGAAAGAAATACTGCAAAAAAAAAAATAAAAATAGAAAAATGCTTACTGACCACAATGTCTGAAAAGAAACTCCCAGGAGCAACAACTAACAAACAAACCAAGAGACGGCGATTCATGCTACCAGTCTGCCGAGCTGCTGGCAGTTCACTCCCGGTCCTGCTGTGCGAGGCCGACTCTTACAGCCCAGCCAGAAATAATAAAGTATTTTTCTCAGAAAGTCTGCTTATCAGAAGCTGCGGCCCACCATAGCCTGTGGGATTGTCAAATGCCATCCCCTTCTGTTGAAGTGGTCCACAGTGTTGCCCTCAGGAGCCACTGGGGGTTACAACTCTGCCTCTGGCTTTAGCCATTTATAAGATTTGGAAGGGTTGAACCTTTTTTATTTTTTTAGCTAATTTAAGAAAAAAATAAATAAGACGAAGCAGATTACCATTGTCTTTACATGGCATAATTACTTATTTTATCAAAACTCTTTTGAATTAGAATATAGGATGCATTTTGACACTGGTTTAATTGAACTCTGGTTCCTTTGTGTGGAAAATCCAGTTTGTTTAGGGAGGTGTGAATTTAACTCTGAGACGGTTTGCTAGTCACAGTGCAGTGGGAAAATGAACCACACCAGTTAGAAATGTAATAAATGTTAAACTTTTGTCCCCAGTAGAACTGATTCTACTGAACTATGAGATGTGGAAACTCCCATATTGGCAAAAGTAAACTAATTCACAAAGAGTCAATATCATACATACACACTCAGGTATGTATAAACTGCTGCTGATATGTGCAGATTGCACTTTGGCAACATTCTTATTTAAAGTTTTTCTGCCATGGTCGCAAATGTTTAAGCTTAGTTCATACTTTTACAATACAGCTGAGGTCAGTGCTTTCCAGCAGCTAATACTTGGTCAATTGAAGGCTAGTGGCTTTCAGTTCACAACAGGTTTAAACATTTGTCCTTCCTGGACCGTTCCTCATCAAAGTTTTGTTCACCTGAAGGTGTGTGTCAAATAGTTGCAACTTGGATGGGTGTGCCACCAGATAATCGATCCCAAATACACATCAAAACTGAAATTGGAATCAATAGAGCAAACCGCAAGCTAACTTCACGTTTGTAAGGTAGGGCTGAACATTTTTAAGAACTTGTGATTTGCAATCATAGCAGTAAATGTTGCTGGAATTATATGACTTGCACTAAATAAATCATTTAAAAGCGTGAATGTCTCACTGCTTTGGATTCACAGCAAACGTAGACTCCACATAATGAGTGGTCCCATCTAGCTACTGTAAAAAAAAGAAAATCCATATTTCCATATTAACAAGGTTTTATTGACAACCACTTCACCTTTTAAAGCTTTTTATGCTGCATTAAACAAGCTCCATTGAATATATTACAGGCAAAAGGAGCGCGTATGCATTGTACTAAATAATTAGCTAACCTAGCTAATTGCAGTCCAGGCAGCTCTTGGTGATATGCGGTAATGATGCAATAATGATGGATTTGCGGCATATTGTGCAGCCTTAGTATGCGCCCAGTTCCTGTTTATAAATCTCTTTTAAATTGTCTGAATATTGCACCCTTAAAATAAATGGTTCAAATACATAGTGAGCCAAGAGAGAAAAATGTAATGAATAAATACATAATTAAATCATTCATTTAATGTACCATGAAATAGATATATGCTTAACTGTTTAAATCATTTATTTAGTAGATTAAATATGAAATGTAATTATTGAAATGCAAATCTACAATAGCTGATTAATATGACTAAAAAATGTGTTATTTCATTGTTCCTGCAGCGTCACAATGAAATAATTTGTCAAATTCAAGCATCAAAGTTGAGGGTCAAGACTAACACTGACCTGTTGAACTCCACAGTTTTTTAACTTGATCAACCACGTAACCTGGATGACAATTTCCTGCTTCTATGCCGCCTCATAACTGCAAAATCTCTCCTAGCGACTTCTGGAAATTATTATGAAAATTCTCCATTACAAGAACCACCATCATTTTGCTGGGCTATGGGCGGAGTCATTGGGCTATGGGCGGAGTGAAAGCTCTGCCCATAGCCCCGCCCCTCGACATGTGTTTGACAGATAAAATTATTTTCTGGGGATGCCACAGGAGAGGGAACCATAAAATAATTACATGCACATTTAATCAATCATCTGCATCAGCTATTAGGAGTTTGCATTTTAATGATTTAATTGCATATTTAATAAATTTGATGTGTATTTAAAAAAATAATGAAACATTTATTTATGCCATATGCATTTAATTAATAATTTAATGATGCATTGACATATTTAATTTTGTTCCTTTTGGCCTTCCATACAAAAACCACTAAAAGCAGCAAATTAAAAAAAAAGATTCAAGTTCCTCTATGTAAACCTCAGAATAACACTTTTCTACATAACACAATTGACTTCCTGATCAAAGTGCTTCCAACTGTTCAGTAGGAAGAGCAGCACATAGTGAAAGCGTCAATCAATCACATAAACTGGAGTAATTAAGTTTCCTCACAACAGCAATAATATGGATGTTTGCTGCACTTTGCAAAATGAACCAGCAGCCATTCCTGGCTTCAATAGACACACACACACACACATATATATATGGACATGAGATCCACGATAATCTGATGCACCACAAACAGCAGACACGGCCGCGGTGAGACAATAAAACCAGCGGATGTTCAATATCAACAGTAAAAAAAAAAATCAGCACACGCAGCAAAGCCAGAAGAAGCATCGCTGCATGAAAATGGTCTTACTCTAAGTGCTCAACTGAGTCATCTCTGCCTTCCCTGCTTTGACAGCCACACACCTCCCACATTTCCCTTCTCAACAGCCCCTGGGTGTGGCTAATCACTCTCTAGCTTCATCAGCCGCCAGATGACAGCTCCCACTATAAAGATCCACTGTTTGGAGAAGGCGTGGCTGCTGCAGTGGACTGCTGTAAACACAATGGACTTGTTTTCGTCAGCTTCATAACATTGCAATACAAAAAAAAAATCCTCTTTCTCAGACAATGAAATAAAGATATCACACTATCTTGACAGTTCAGACAAAGGTCCTGGGGAGGATCGTCCTGGGGTAGTGTTGGTTTATGCCGATTTGTCTCTGACTGATTATGATATGAAATGGCTGATGGATATCTTAGCAGTCCTATGTTTACCTGCACAATCCCCATGTCTCTAAGGTACCAGAGGGTCTGCGCTATCTGATCGCAGTTGCTGAACAATAGACAGTGGTGAAAACCCACAGAGAACCATATGAATACACTGACAGCACCCTGCAGTCATTCCACTTAACTTTATGTTAAGTAGTATGTTGTAACCAGACTTTTGGAGTACGATTTCTACCAGCTTTACACTTTCAGTGAGTGAAATTTTCAACATTTCTTCTGAGCAAAACAGCTCAAGCTATGTGGTTTGACAAATTCTCACTTGGTTTTAGTTATGGACATTGACTGAGTCATTATGACGCATGACTTTGCTTTTATCTAAACCATTTTATCTTGGCTCTGGCTGTATATCCAAACAGCACTGCCACTACACAGTAAAAATGTCAGTGTTGAATTAACACCCAAAAGTGTCTCTATGTGTCCAAGTTAGCTGGTGTTAAATTCAACAATGCAGAGTGTCACATTAACATTTACAACGGTGTTAGTGTTAAAGTATATTAAAAGTAACACCAGTGTAGTGTTGATCACAAAATATAATGTGGTGTTATTTCCCCCTTATGGGGTAAATAATTGACCCCAATAGGTCTCAATATCAATCAAATCCAGTGGAAAATATTCAAAAGAATGCACAGAAATGGAAAGTTTAACTTTTCTTAAACCAATTTCAGTATTATAGACCAATGTTAATTTAACAAAAAAATGGGTGTTAATCTTTTAACACTTTCAAAAGTGTTACTTTAACACCTGCTGACTTGGACACATATAGACACTTTTGGGTGCTAATTCAACACTGGCATTTTTACTGTGTACAACGTTTCCTCTTGGGGATGACGATTTCCAGTGGTGGACTCTAAAACACTACTCATAAGCATTAGTTCTGCTAATATTACACATGGTATTTAGCATGGTTTAAGTGCTAAATTCAACCATGTTGATAGCCGCCATACGTGTCAATGACACAATATTGACCTCAATGGAGTGAAATTTATTGCACATTTACCACACAGGGTTGCGATTCAGGAAGTGTTTCTTTGTAATAGACCTTTCAATAACGGCTTCAATTTTACAGTCTATGAGTACCGCTACCTCTGTTGCTGATTTTGACTAGATGGCTAACAGCCATGCTCTATATGAATTAAGGGCATAAAATAAAATAAAGTCTGATTGTGGCATAATCAAATGTGGAAAAGTTTAACATTTACATTTTATTAAAAATAGATTTTTTCAACTAAAGGCTTGGTTCGCCTTCTTTTAGTTTCCCTCTTTGATTGTTCACACATATAGGAGAAACTGACCTTTCCTCCATCAGGGTAGGGCATTGCATCCTCCTATATATAAATTTAATTCTCCCAGTAAATTAGGATTGATCTCTAGCTCTAGGCCACAATCAGCAACACTGATCTAATCAGAGTTTGGCTTAGACAGAAAAGGATACTTCCATAAATAAAAACCATATGAGCACCAAGCAAACGCCTAGAACGGCGATGCTGAATTTGATCTTCTTCTTCCTCTCCACAGGTATGCTTTTAGCTCTCTACCTTCAAAGACTACCAGCCGGATAAAATGTTCACCGTGTGTCTCCTCGCTGTTGTTTTCCTGCACTGAGGGTTTTACATCATACTTGCATCAGCGGATGTGAGCACCACATGCAAGAGTCAGTGCTAAGCAGGTAATGCCCATGGAAGCCTGGCTGAGGGTGATCCCAGGGAGACAGAATCTGTCAGCGGCGCCTCGCCCGGCGACACCAGGGGTAATAAATTACCCAGAATTAACACATCATTCTGTGCTCCGCACATGCATGCAGCTACACTTAACTCATGCCATGCAGTCTAATGGATCTATTAACCAAACCCAGACTTGGAAAGCCAGCTTTCATGGTTTAAAAATTCATGTTTCTAAGTTACTAACAAAACAGAGGGAGATGGTATTAAATATCTTTAACTTGGCTTAAATGATTTAGAATCCTGGAATTGTAGGTGGGTGTTTATATTGGATTCACATTTTATTAATATTTCAAACAATTTGATTTGTAGGGATTTTACACATACTTTACCATCAGGAAGTATTTGTCCCAAATACAATTTTAATGTTTTTTCCCCCTCTTTTTGTCTCCGTTCTAGAGCATCAAGTACATTTTCAAAATAAACATAGTAAATGCAAATTGGATTTTTCAAAAGATGATTTTAGTTTTCGTATCCATGTGTCCCCATCAACTCCTCATTCCAAGTCTCACAAAAAGAGACCGAACATTATTTAAACCACCTAACAATCAGAGTAAGTGTGTGTAATTTAATAATGATTTCAGTATAAAATGCCACAATTGGTTCTCTTGTAAAATTAACATAATTTTGTTCAAAACAACACCAGTCGGTAACCTTACGTTTAAGCACGCTTAAGAACAGTGATCCAAAACACACCAAGACAATCACCTCTGAATGGCTTAAAAAAATAAGCTACACAGCCTTGTAGGAAAGGCCTAGTCAAAGATCTGATTTGAACGGCAAATCTTTAAGCAGGTACTCATACTTGAAGACCCTCCAGTGTGTCTGAATCGAAACAATTCCTAGCTGTGGTACTTTGCACTGCAAACTAAACAAAAAGACACAAAATGACTCAACAGAACCTTTATCAGCCGATTGGGACGAGCTCTGACATGTGACCTGGTGGGCATTGAAGGCATCCTCTCCTGTCGATGCCTGTCACTGATGCTGGGGGACATTTAGCAGAGGGTTCAGAGTCCCAGTTCTGCAGCTTTAATCTACCAGGTATCTTTAGAGAGCAACTAGCCCTGTGACATGCTGATAGTGTGGTAAACACCAAAGACAAACTTCAGACCTATGTTCAATCATCACAGAAGGCTGCAAAATAAGTGTGAGAGTTTGAAATGTTCTTCTTTTGCACGTTTGTTCCAAATTTCATTTGATACAAAAAAATTAAAACCACTCATGAGGGAATGAATGAAAAATTAAATAGAAGAAAGAAAAGAGAAACAATTTCAACTGTTTTAAGGGTTAAAGCTTTCACCAATTTCCCCACCAGTTTATCAGCGT
This sequence comes from Micropoecilia bifurca, assembly GCA_903067075.1. Taxonomy (NCBI): domain Eukaryota; kingdom Metazoa; phylum Chordata; class Actinopteri; order Cyprinodontiformes; family Poeciliidae; genus Micropoecilia; species Micropoecilia bifurca. Next base: position 155,396 of record CAEGAF010103409.1, read on the forward strand.
GGGTTTTAAAAAGCTATTTCATTCCTTCATAATAGGCTTCATCTTTCCATTTTTCCAGTTTTTGCATTTTTTGCCTGCATAAAGAGAAGGAAAAGGAACCTCTGGAGCCAAAATGTTATTCTCACGAGGGAGGAAGAATTAAACCTGAAAAGCATAAAAGCTGGAAATTTGAATGATTAACCTTACAAAAACATTTTGCATATGGCTGGAAGTAGTTGTAAAGAAAAAGTAATTTAAGGCCTGTTTTTCATGCAGTACAGAAAAGATTAATCATCATTCAGCTGTTTTCTTCTGCTAAATCTGATTTTAATTCTTGCTTACAAAGCCTCACAACAGTATTCTTTGAAATATGTTTTATTTGCACGTTTGTTCCAAATTTCATTTGATAATCAGACACAAAATAGTAAGTAACTTAATGAATTATTTTTTACAAACAAATGCAAAAATGTGACGATGTATTCAGCCTCACTTGAGTGAATAATCACTTTTTGCAAAGGAAATACTTTTTGAGGCATTTCTAAAGATATTTTTTCAAACTTTTTCAAATTTTCTGTCAACTTTGCTCTCAAACTAATGTTGACACTCTAATCCAAAATAGTTTTTACACTGTAGTCAGTTATCTTTATTCTGAAACCACTAAATAAAATCACCCTTTATAGTTATTGGTTTATACAAAAATCTTAAAAACTATTTCTTTTATTCCATCTTTTCTGGCTCTATCACATGAAATGCTCCTTAAATTACTCTGAGGTTATATCATGACAAGATTGTTTTCATTTTTAAAAAAATCTGGTTTTATGAATAAAACTATTTTAATTCAGGTTATTTCCAAGCTAGACCGTTTTTTTTTCCTCTGGTGAATATCACCATTTTAGCACAAGGTGTATAATGTCCACTTCTCACATCTTTTAGCCGTGGGGGTGCATTTGATGAATAGAGTGGTCATTATTCGTAAACTGAAATGTAAAGTCTCATGTTGCGTTCCCGTCTTCTGTTGCTGATCTCACGCCTCACTGAGAGCCACCCCGTCCCGCCGCCGCCACACTTGTCAACAGACTCATTAATTCATTACCAAAGGTGCAGATAGGATATTTGTAAAAAGAAATAAAGAAAAACTACAGCAGCTAAACTCAAGAATTTAAACCCTCATGTAAAAGTTTTTGTTATGCGAGGTAGAGAGGATAGGTTTTGTTACAAAATACAATTAATTGAGCTTTTTTATGACGTTTTGGACCAAAGAGACGTTGCCGTTGCTTAAGTAACCACAATGATCATAGAAATTGCAATTTTTGATTTTAATTGTTACGTCTATGTGCCATTTAAAGAGACATGCACATTTTTAACAGCTTTAGATGTAAGGTTTATTTTCTGTTAAATGACATGTCAATTCATTAGAAACAGACTTGCATCAAACAGCAAATCAAAGTCGAGTCAGAGGTAAGACTTTATTACCATTATTAAAGAATGAGATGGACAGAAACGTCCCTCTGGGTATCCTAGTTTAAATGCTGCCAACCTCAGCAAATCCTGACAGGAATCCAGGTACTGCTGCTGGTGATACCATGTCTGATTTCTACATAGCTAAGGGGAATCTACTGCTATAAAAATTGACTCTCTTTTTTTCTCAAAGTGCAATAACTAGGAGGGTAATACGGCTATTGAAAGCCGATCGTCCAGTTGTCCCATGTTGTGTTTAAAACACAAGTACTGACCACCAGGTAGATTGTAAAAAAATAAATATAATACAGAGTTGTTGGCGTACTTTAGAAGTAAAACCTCTGACAAATTATTTAAAAAGCAAAACATTCAATATGTAGTAATCTATACATGTGTAAATTCTGTGCCAACTTTCAGTCTTTATTTCAAATACAATACACCAATTACTGGGCTGATTTTGTGCTTGGCCAGTTGAAAACTAAAACAAATGCATCGTGTGTAAGCACTAGATATGCACCGTCTGGAACGCCAGCGTAGACGAAGTGTGAGTGAAGACGACTCGGGTCCAACAGGGATATACTTGCCTTTGTGAATCCGCAGGCTTGGAGTCAAACACACACGTCTGATGTTTTTTCCCAGTCCTCTACATCCCCATTTCTGTCACAAAAATGCTTCTACACGCACGACTGAATGCAAGCAGAGAAGAAACAATCATTCAAAAATGGGCGATAAACTTGTGAAAGATTCTAAAGAAAAAGCAACACCGGGAGGGTCAAACTGTTTGTTTTAGGAATGCACTTCTTCTACTTACTCTTCTTACGCCACCTGATGTTGGTTGCAGGCAGATTTTATCTGTTTAACTTAATAACTGCAGCGATTCAACTCAAGTCCAAGCTAAAAGACGTTTATTGCTGCTGAATTCCTTCCAGACAGCTACTGGTGGAAGGTATGGCTGGCTTTAGCTAATTCTAGATAAGGACACATTTGACAATCTCACAATTAAAATATTAATCCAAATATTCTACAGGAAATTCAAACATACAGACTGACGTTTAAATGTATAATGATCAGTGACAGGAAGTTGCTTAAGGCTTCAGTACTGTTGCAATAAATAAATGAATGATTTAACAACCTAAAAGCATAGTAGTAAATCAGAGCTTTTTCCTCTCAAATATTAGGTTGGACATGTTATTCATTTTATAATTCATCGATCCATCCATCTAATAAATGGATAAATCATAGAGTAATGTGAGGGCTGGTGCCTATCTCCAGCAGACTTTGAACAAGTCGTCAGTCAATCACAGGGCGACACAGGACAAGCAACCATGTGCGCACACGCACGCACGCACGCGCACACACACACACACACACACACACACACACACACACACACACACACACACACACACACACACACACACACACACATATACTGATACTTTAGGGCAATTTAGAGAGACTAATTAACTCAGTCATATTTTTGGACTCTGGGAGGAAGCTGGAAGCAATATTCTTTAGTTCTTTTCAGTTTTTTTTTCTTTTGTAGAAATACCTCTAATCCACAACCATAAGGATTTTGCTGCACTTTTTCAGTGATGCAGAGACAGAGTTCTGTCAATTTGGGATGTTTCTGAGGAAAAAAAAATTGATTTTATGTTAAAATTATAAACATTTTGCAAAACAGATTTAATAAGTGATCAAAAATTAGCTATTAGATCTCTGACTTCTTCATCCTTACATTTTTTGTGAAGCTATTGTTTCAAATTCCAAGCAAATTAACAGCAAAAAAAAAAGAAAAAAACTATTTTAACAACCTATCTGGAACACAGGTTCCTATTCATACTAAAGTAGTATAAAAGTTTCATAAAAGTGTGCTATATACACATTTGTTAAAACTGTCACCATGTCTAAAAACATTTACATCCAATATATGAAAATATAGTCATCAACCTTTTTCACGGCAAAAATGAGAAACAGCAAAGTAAGGTTCCCCTTTAGAGCAAGCGTGGAGCGTCAAGGTTCAAAAGGAGGACGACCTAGTTAAGTGCGGTCATTGTCTCCTGTTTAAGTGGGGTCAAAAAAAAGCAATGTTGAGTCATGAGGAAAAACGGGAGGAAATAAGCTCAAATTTTAATCTACCAAACTATCCAATGTCACTCAAACACAAAGGCTGCCTTTATGTGCTGCACTTAAGATGCTCTTATCCTCAGACCTCTTCAAATGTACAATTGCTTTAAGTTTAATAAAAACCTCATAAGGAATAGGAGACCCTCTAACAAAATCTAAACCCTATCACTCAGAATCTGACAAAGCACGTTAAGGCATCCGATACAACAAGGAACAGAAAGCTCTGCAGGCAATGGGAAAAGAGAATATAAATACTAAACAAATAACACTTAATTGAGGTCAGTGTGATTGAATGCTGCAAGGCTAGGATGGCTTTAACATAGGTTCCAGATGGCAGGTTGTTATTTCCCCGTGCTTTGCTAATACTGCAGGATTCAATGCTGGTAACCTGAGTGTCCCCTGGGCCCTCTGGCTCCTCCACCGCACTGAAATCAGGGCTAAGCTTCCTTCGCTCGCTTCTCGGCAGGTTTACTCAACTTTGAAAAGGGGGAGTGTTTGGATATAGGGTTGGAGGAGGGGTGTGTGGAGGTGTAGGCCCAGGGTGGGGGCCTGTGCATTGGAACAAAGCATGTTAACACCGTTTATGTGTTTAACAAGTTTGGAGACAAGCCGGATTTTCCTTCCAATCCTCACTGGATGGTGAGTCTTAGTGCTTAACAGCAGGACAGAATCCCCGAGTTACGATTTGCCTCCCCCCCTCCTCCCTGCTGTTTCAGCGAAATTCAGAGAAACACGCTTGTTTTGTCATTTAAATGCCGATGATGCTCGTCAATATCTTTCACTGCCAATTCCTCTGAAAATAAGGAAGAGAACCATAGATCAATGATTCATCTCTGAAACGGTCTTACCAGTCATGCTCCGTTTTCTGCGTGTTAAGATCTGAGTGCCGACACCACTCTGGAGAATTCCCTTAATATTAGTGCTGGTTCTTATCCAAGTTTGGGCTTTTTTTCTTCTCTCTCTCTTGTTTTCTAAAGAAAAAAAAAAGAAAATTGCAAACCAACCAAATTCGAGTAAACCATTTCAAGCTTTTATTTTATTCTATTTTATTGTTTTGCATTTTTAATGTTAATGACTTTGAGGTGCAAAGGAAACCCCAAATTCACTGCATCAGAAAATTAGAATATCACATTCAACCAATCAAAAACAATGTTTTAAGAACGAATGACAGGCTTCTGAAAAGCATGTATATTTCTGTGCACTCAAAAGTTTGTTAGGCAGATTCCTCTTGCATGAATTACTGCATCAATGAACGTGGCATCTCATCTTAGGTTTTGCAAGGACCCCCTTAATAATGAGATTATACATCTCAAGGGGTTATCCTTGAAACAAAAATACCTTAATTCCCAAATTAAATTGCAGAACTTTACTTTCATCTAAAAGCAGGACTCTGGAGTATTGTGCAACGGTCCAGTTCCTTTTCTTTACCCAGATGAGACACCTCTGATGAGGTCTCATCTCTCTGGTTCAGGAATGGCTTTACACTGAGAATGCCACATTTTTAGCCCATGTCTAGTACCAGACTGTGTGTGTGGTGGATGATCTGGAGTGGATTTTGCTTAAGAACTTAAGTCCTCCCTGGTGATGCTCCATCTTTACCTACCAAAATGTTCTGCTAAAATGCTTGGCTATAAAACCCTATGAACAACCAGCTTCTTCAGTAACGACCTTTTGTGGCTTACCCTGCTTGTGAAGGGTGTCGATGACCGTCTTCTGGACATCTGTCCAATCAGCAGGCTTCCCCATGATTGTGTAGCCAACTGACCCAGAGTGAGAGACGTGTAAAGCAGCACAAAACCTTTCCAGGTGTTATGAGTTAATTAGCCAATTAGGCTGTGACACCAGGAGTTTCTATTAATGACCTTTGTCATAGTATTCTCATTTTCTGAAACATTGAATTTGGGTTTTTATTATCTGTAAACCATGACTGTGAATATTACCATAAACAAAGGCGTAGAATATATGACCAGGTGTGATTTTTCACTTTCTGAGATGACAAGAAATATTGCAGAAATATTGCAGTTTTTTAAAATGTTCAGACTGTCTACCTGAGCAGGTAGCTCAAATAATGTCAGATGGTCGTATGAAGAAGAGTTTAAAAAAAAAGAATAAAATATTCTTCAAAATAAACATTTATTAAAAAACGGCTTTTTGATTTAGTTGATACTAATCCAAATATTTATAATTTGCTGACATCTGGTTTTGCCAATTTAAATAATAAATGTTGTTCATACAAATGACTGTAATGATCAACAACTATTACTATACCAGCACTAGGATTTTTTTTTTGTCTTGAATGGCAGTATGCATATTCACAGCTGAGATAAAGCCAAACCTAATTTGCTTTAAATGATCAGAATATATTTTAATTATTCAAGAATTATTTGGTCCTCAATACGAATAAAAATGTTTTCACGTAAGAGCAACCATACTGTGTTTGAAACAGGGCAGGTTAAGGTTGCTTCCTTATAAGAGTTACCTCCTAATAAAGCAGGCGGCCCTGTGAGAAAAACATCAGACCAGGTAATGTTGACAGAACCAGGCCAGGTCACTATATAAAACTTAATTTGCCTTTTTCATTTTTTTTTCCTTTCTCTCTGGGATCTTTTGTTCCCTTATTTTAATTAAACTTCTTTCGGGGGTTTTTTTGTTTACAACTCAGAACAATTTAAATAAGGTTTTAATCAACTAAATGTTTTGTATATAATTCAAATGCTCCCAAATTAATGAGTTTTGGGAGGGAAAAAAGCTAGGGAATTAAAAAAAAAAGTTAAAAAAAACCCCGAAAAAAACCGTGACCATGTTTGGCATGATTGATGATGATTTAATGTTTTTAATGGCATTTTTTTAACATCTATGTAATTTAGTTTGCGATAATGAAAATCTGCCGTAGCCAGTGATTGCTCCCAACACACACAGCACAAGTCCTTGAGCTGATGTTAACAAATAAAAATAAATCACTAAAACAAGACTTATGAGCCTGTCAGCTGACAACAGTAAATAAGTACCTCCATGTGTCCAGCTGCGTACTAAAATACCGCAGTTTCTCTTACCCTGATTTTGTTCAAAGTCAGCACAACGGCAGATCTTTGCAGCCATGATCTAAATCTCATAAGCTCCCTCTGTTCCTGCTCGAATTCAGCCGCATGCAAAGACATTTGGGCACATTAAGGACTCCATGCACGCCTGAAAGGAGGCTGACCCGGGAATTCTGGGAGCTTTTTAAAGAACAATACAGGTAACTAATGGCTTTAGTCATACCAGTGTGATTACAGCCTGTGCTGAGCCCAGTGTTAGCTGACAGTTCGAAAACCTCCTCCTGCCTCACACCCTTTTTTTTCCTCCAGCACATATTTCTGCAACACAGCTCTTCTATATGGTTGTGAACGTCACATCTTAAAAACGAAGTTTACATTTTGCTCCATCTGCTCCCCATTTGTATATTCTATTAACGTGTGTACTTTGAACGTAATATACCAACTTTTGATCCGTACAGTAGAAGAATATCTGCCACTTAAAAATATATTTGCTATTTGTCACAAAATAAAAAACTTATGTGCACTAAATTTTCAGGAACCCTGGTTTCCCCTCACCATCAGCTCCTCATTGAGATGTTTAGGCAGGACGCCTTGTGGCAGAGGCTACCCCCCCCCCCCGACCCCCCTCCTTTTCACTTAATTCCCTCAACACATCTGGTACACTTCATTATTTGATGTCTAAAATAGAAGCCATGAGACTGTGGCTTTGTGCAGATGGAAAAAGCACGCCTTCTAACTGGTAGTTAGGTTTGACAAATAGTGTGTTTGATACCAGACCAGAATCAGGATGTTTCCCTGTGGGTAACCACAGTTTTGATGTCTGAACCAAAACGAGCACAGATTGAAAAATAAAAGTGTGAAACAGAAGCACCACATAGAAAGTTGCAAGATAAATGTGCACCATACTGCAGGGTTTTATAACCTGCGCATGACTTACCCTTAAAAGCAGAATTTATTGGCTTGTCTTGAAGGACGCTGTTGTAAACTACTACTTTGCACCAAGGCTGTTGAAATGCAAACTATTGCTAAAATGATTTTGATTTCCAAATTAAAGAGAACTAAGTTAGCAAAGCTTGTTTGCAATTCGAACCTTTTAGAAAAATAAAAAGTGTGTCACCCAGTGGTGGGCACACTTTTGATAATCCACAAGTAGGGGAGTTCATATTTAGCTTTATGCTTTAGTGTTTTTGCCAACTTTTAAAACATTTAGCACAAATTAATTTTTGCGCATATCAACCTGTTTAGTTGAATTTATCGCTTCATCATCAGCTTCCAATGCTATTTTCATGTAATGGCTAGATTAACGTTTATCATTAACCTATAAGTCAACCGAGTCCAACTCTGGGGTCAGCTATTACAAAGACCCATTGAAGACCCATTTAAAAATAACGAAACGTATTACAAGGGACCGACTGGCGACCTGTCCAGGGTGACCCCGCCTCTCTCCCGAAATGTTCGCTGGTTCTAGGCACCAGCACCTTCCTGACCCAGTGTACAGAAAATGAATGGATTACAAGGCAGAAAAACACAAGAAAGTGGACAGCAATGGATTGACAGTCACAGAAAACAATGCCTTTTGAAAACAGAATGAGGAAGGTCTCTTAGGGTGTAATCCATGTATGAATGACATAAATAGAACATACATAATAGGAGCCTAACAGGATTGTGTACTAACATTTGACAATATTAAAGTTGTGCAGTCAGTATAAAGGAGGCAGAAAGTGAAATCTTTTCTAAAATTACCATCGTTTTGGTGTCAGTATAAGATGTTGTCTGATGAAGTAAGTGTAACCTATTATTACGAAACCCAGAGATGAAAGTAAGTGCTTCAAGCTTGGCACCCTGTTATATCCATATCAGTGACTCTTTTTTGTAATAAGCTCAGAGATTGTGGCTGAAAATGGTTTGTTCCAAATTCTTAAACAAGCTTCCACCACTTTAACAAAATTTTGCTTTTTGGGCTCTTGGTAGAAAAGAAAAATATGTGACAAATGTAACCCATAATTAGTCAATTAATCAGACTTTTATTTTTGCGGGCCCACTTCCTGTTATTCCCCAAACTTTCCACC
>CAEGAF010103413.1:0-47373 GCA_903067075.1 Micropoecilia bifurca
AGTTTCAACAGGTTGGCCATCGAGAGAAACTGGAACCACTTTAAGGTTTAGATCATTTAATTAACTCTACATTCTTAAGAGAATGAAAAATTAATAATAAATAATAAAGACTTTGTGGTATTCTGATTTAGTAATGTAATTATATTAATTGTGTTACCACCCCACGCCACTAGAGGCGGTAGCTACCCCGAAAAGATGCGACTAAGGAGCAGATTTAGAAGTCCACCGAATGCTACAGAATTTGGTAAAAACTGAGATTTGTTGAAGTAATTAAAGATACAAGTTCAAATCCCTGCTGACAGTGAAGCTCCTTCAATCAGTGCTCCTCTGCAGCTCTGATTGGCTAAGCAATGTGACGTGATCCTCTGATTGGCTAAGCAATGTAACATGAACCTCTGCAGCAAGTGATGGCAAAGCTGGGCGTCATCTCCACTTTACACAAGTGAGTCTTTACCTCAGAGGCTCCGCCGAACCCCTGAGACCGACTGACCGAACCCCTGGGGTTCATAGAACCCAGGTTAAGAACCTCTGGTCTAGATTATTAGGTTTTATTTAATTATTTGCGGAGTAAAAACTGAGGTGGTTTTCATCAGATTGTTTCTAAACGTTGTGTTTCAGTGTCCTCCTGGGATGAAACAGCAAGTCCTCACCTTCTACACAAAGCTGCTCGCTCACATTCGTCAGCCACTTCTGCCACACATCAACGTCCACCGACCTGTACAGGTGAGACGCTTCGCCGTCTGCTTTTCCTCTCTGTGTGTGATGACACGTTACTTATTTAGGACGTTTTCCCTCCGATCGATCTGTCAGAAACTGATCCGGCTGTGTGGTGAGGTTCTGGCTGCACCTACAGAAAACGAGGAGATCCAGTTTCTTTGCATCGTCTGTGCCAAACTAAAGCAGGACCCGTATCTTGTCAACTTCTTCCTTGAGGTGGGTTCTTGTGAGAAGAAATGTGGAGCTTTTATTAACGTTTTAAACGTCTGGGTGTCAGACTGTGTTTACATTTTAAATGTTTGCAGAACAAATCAAAGAGACCAGAGGTAAAGAGTCCTGCTGCAGCAGAGGGGGGGAGGGACAGTGTTCTGGCTCCAGATACGGGCCAGGCTCAGGCAGATCATCCTGGAGAGCCTCAAGCCGCAGCTGCTGCTGCTGCTGCTGCCAGCTCCAGCCCAGCTGCTAACAATAACAACACCAACAACTACAATCTGGTCACCTCGCTGCTTAACCTCACAAAGAGTCCAGTAAGTCAATTGCATATGAATCATTTTGCTCAATTTATTCATTTTCCTGCTTGATCATCAGAAATTCCAACTTTCTGTTCACTGGACTCACATTATGGAAAATCAGTGACAACCTTTGGCCTGAAAGTTGTTAGCTATTTACCGTATGAGTGAGTTCTTCAACAAATGAAAACGAAGGAATTTAAAATAAAATTGTATTTTGTGTTGGTTCAGGCTGTGAGAGAGAGCAAGACTTTCAGCTGAAAACAGGAAGGTTGGACAGAGTGCATCACAATTCATCAATAATTGTGATGAATTATTGAAATAATTGTCAACTGATTTAGTGATTAATCGCTAACTGTTGTATACAGACTAAAAAAGGCAATTTGCTGAAAGACGGTACAAAGCAGTAATTAAGCCAAAACTGTACAAAAACATTTTTGCATAAAAAAAATTTGTCTCCAAATATTTCCTACCCAGAACTGCACAAGTAGCATAGTTTAGTTTTAACTTCACCTGGCTCAAATTCTGTAACAAAAAAACTCATTTTAAGCACCTTTTGCTGTCCGATAAATGGAAAAAATAACTAAGAGATCAGCCCCACATGGTATTTATGTTAGTCAAGTAGAAAATGTTCAGTTTACACACTATTGAACTATTTTTTGGGTCCATCTGCTACAAATAGTTAAGTATATACCAAGGGAATGCTGTGTTGTAGCATTTTGTGCAATATAATACATTTTCTTTGTTTACTTTCATCTTTTAATACATTTATAATATTCTGATCACGTCTATCATCGGGATTGTGTTTTCTTTTCTTCTTAGGATGGCAGGATTGTGGTGAAAGCATGTGAGGGCTTGATGCTCCTCGTTAGTCTGCCTGAACCAGCTGCTGCCAAGAGTTTAACAGAAAACACAGAGCTGTGTGAGCTTCTCACCGACAGACTGGTCTCGTTTTATAAAGCTCTGCCGCCGTCCATAGACCCCCTGGACATCGAGACGGTGGAGTCAGTCAACTGGGGGTAAATCGGAGTTTAACTCCGTTTTCATTTTGTTGCCTTTAAGTAACATTTTGTATGAAATTGTGTTTTGAATGGCCTTTTAAGTCCTTTTTCCCCTCCTTTTTGTCTGTTTCAGTCTAGATGTATACAATCTGAAAGAGGACGCTGCTGTTTTCACAGGGAAGAGAACTCTGATCTCATTCCTGTCGTGGCTCGATTATTGCGATCAGCTCATCAAGGAGGCGCAGAAGGTTTGTTGTTTTTTTAACCAGCTTTGATTGTTGTGCTTTGATCTGTTGTATTGTAGTCTAAAATTGACAGAACTACTGATGTTCTCTCTGAAAAGCTTTGTTTCTTTGTTTCTCTGTCTTCCAGTCGGCCGCTGCAGTGATGGCGAAGGCTGTGAGAGGAAGATTCTTTGTGTCCGTGATGGAACCGCAGCTCATGCAGACGTAAGTGCTGCTCCTGATTCATCCATCAATCATCACGCATTGACATTTCTAGACTGGAGTGAGTCGTGGCTGCTCCGAAACAAGCTTCCTTTGCATGCTGCCGCAGGTCCGAGGTGGGAATCCTGACCTCCACGGCGCTGCTGAACCGCATCATAAGGCAGGTGACGTCCGAAGCGCTGCTGCAGGAGATCGTTTACTTTCTGCTGGGAGAGGACAAGGAGGCAGAAACTCCAGCTACCGTCGCTCAGAATCCACTCAGACACAGACTCATCGAGCACTGTGACCATCTGTCAGATGAGGTTGTTATCTATCATATATCGATTGAACTTCCTCACATTTTCACACAAAACAACCACAAACTTCAGTGTTACGTGACCAAGCAACACAAAGTAGCACAGAGCTGTGGATGGAAAAAGATTTTAATAAACTGTGGAAAAGTGCGGCGTCCATTTGCATCCTGCCACCTTGTGTCAACACCAGAACCACCATTTTGATGCATTTGCAGCTTGCAAGTTTTAATAGGAGTTTCCACTATTTCTAGACACAAAGGCTAAATTTTTGCTTATTCCTCTTTGCCAAAAATAAAAACAGCTCAAGTTTTCGGTGTATTCAGCTTCATTCATTCATTCATTCATTCATTCATTCATTGATTCAAGAAAAGCATCCCCACAGCATGCTACTGCCACCATCACCCTAAACATTGTGTGTGTTTTTACAACACATAAAGTTTTGCATGCATATCAAAAACATTAATGTCATTTTCTTTCAGTAAATACTTTAAACACTCCTTGTGGTTTTGGAGCTGCAAGTGGCTCTTTGGCTAAAAATTAAAAGAACCAGAAAATGTTTTTTAAATACAGATATAATAAATGCAGGTTTTTTACTATTAAGTTTTTTATGCAATATTTGCACTAAATGTAAAAACTATGACACTAAAAGTACCAGAAATGTTTTAAATCTGTTTTCCTTGTCATTAGGTTGAAATCTATGCACATAAAAACATATATATGTATTTTCATTTTAAATCCTAAAAAATAGAAGTAAAATGCTTGGTTCTTTATAAATGACTAGACATTTCTGAAACTACACATTTAACTAAAAAGTTGCCTTTTTTCAAAAAGTCATGACATTTCTGGCTTTAAAGTTTTATTTGACTGCCCTGAGAGCCAAATGACTCTTGAGGGCCTCATTTTTTTTAACATGCAATAATGTATTATTTTGCATCCATTTAACAAGTATGTATTGGTTTACCACATAGATTTTTAATTGGAAATCTTTTTTCTTTGTGTAATTTCCTTCTTCACTGAAGCTCTTTGAAAGCTAATGAGCAACTAAAAGCCGGGAAACACTAATTAGAACATGACAGAAGTTCTCAGAGCACAAAAGAAAGATGAATCATTTTTGTGTTAAAGCAACAGCCGCCTACTTCCCTGTCGAGTAAAACGAATCGTTCTCTTCTTCAGATCAGCATCATGACGCTGCGGTTGTTCGAGCAGCTGATCCAGAAGCCCGACCAGCACATCCTGCACAGCTTGGTGCTGCGCGGCCTGGAGGAGAGGAACTACCTGGAGAACAAACCGCAGGAGGAGCGGGAGGAGCGGGAGCCCCTGGAGAACGGGCAGCCCCACGACGCTGTGTAAGGACCTGCTGTCGTCCTGCGGCTTCTGCCTGATCAAAAACCACTGCAAATAAAAGAATGCATCAGTTATCTGTGTTGTAAATGAGCTGTAGAGTCTCCTGTTTGGGTTTATTTACCGTTCCTCTGGTGCTGTGATTAAGTAGCGATCATTGTGATGTAGAGGATTATTAGCATAATTGAAAGTTGTGGATAAAAATGATATCCAATAATCATTAATTAGCTTCTTTACTTTGCTTAATGTGATCTAAGGAAACCATTAAGACACATGCCTGCCACAGTTGTCTGGTTTTCCTCATCCAGCTGCTTCATAAGTTGCAGAAACGCTGATTTTATTCAGCTGTTCACATAAAGTTCTCGACATAAGTCAGATTTTTTTATTTTTTTTATTTCAAAACAAGTTCTGGTAAACGATGTGAAGCAATGACAAAAAGAAAAGATTTCTAACATAGATCTGTCTAAAAATGACAAGACGAGACGTGATGATGAGAACAGCTCTCCGTCTGCAGGGACCTGGAGGAGGATCCGCTGTTTGGAGACGACCTTTCCCCGGACAGCAGGCTGTCTGGCTCTGACTGGCTCGGCTCCTCGCCCCAATACAGCCCCGATCACTCAAAGTCTGACGGGAAAACCGAGGTCCACAAGATCGTCAATAGGTGCTGGATCTGTTCCTGCTGCAGCGCCGGATGACGCGTCTATCTGTTCTAACTCTACTTTGTTTCTTGCAGCTTCCTGTGTTTGGTGCCGGATGAGGCCAAGTCGTCGTATCACGTCGAAGGCACCGGCTACGACACCTACCTCAGAGACGCTCACAGACAGGTCAGCTCCACATCCTCCAACCGAGAAAGTCGTCTGCCTTTGCCTTCTTCCTTTAAAGGGTTTTATTTTCGCCTCAGTTCAGGGACTTCTGTGGCGTCTGCCAGCGGTGGGACTGGAGAGGAAGTCCGAAGCCTCTGGAGAAATGCAACTTGGACATGCCGTTCTTTGAAGGTCACTTCCTAAAGGTTCTGTTTGACAGAATGGGTCGCATCCTTGATCAAGTGAGTTTGATTTAATATAATGTCAAATCTTGAAGGAATGTTGAATATTTGGTTGCTTAATCGCATTTGCAAGGTTACCGTAGTTTAGGGACTTACATTGATTCTGGTTTTGATTCACTTCTTTAACTATTAGCAGAATCACAAACACTTCTGATTCTCCTAATAGCTGAAGGATATCAAAATTCTTATCGTCTGGCCCTAATTCCCTAGTTTCATATTTGTTTTGACCTTTAATTGAAACTTTGAGAACTAATCGCTTATTTCCTGCTTCGTTCTTCTTCCTGCAGCCTTATGACGTCAACCTGCAGGTGACTGCCGTGCTCTCCAAGCTGTCCTTGCTGCCCCACCCTCACCTACATGAATACCTGCTTGACCCTTACATCAGCCTGGCCCCCGGCTGCAGGTCCCTGTTCTCCGTCATCGTCAGGGTGAGACGTCCTCTTGAGATGCCACAACCGTCACAGACAATGTTTCCATTACTAAAGATTACAGACTGGAATTGATTTAATATTGGTTATTTTTTATCGGCTTGGAATTATCAGAAGCTTCATTAGTTTGATAACTGTGTGAAATTTGCCACATGTTTGTTCCCAGAACTACAGTTCCTACCTGGAGAATGAATTCTGGGAATTTGCTAAGGTCTTTTCTTTTATCAGAGCTTACATATTTACAGGCTAATTGAAGCAGCTGCTAAAAATCAGAAGGCATTAGCAGTAAACATTAAGCATAGACATTAGCAGTTATTTTTATTAGCCTTGTTTAGCACACTGAAAGGAGGAAGTCGATGTAAAACAACATGCTAGCGATACCCCACATGCCTTTGGCAGCATTTAGGCTAATATTAGTATGTTGGCTATTTTTAGCTTATATACCAATTGTAACATACTGAATGGAGTAAGTCCATGTTACTCAACATGCTTGTGACTCTCCACATGCTATTGAGTGCATTGTAGCGTATTTTAGCATTGATGCTAATTTTTAGCATCAGGATGCTGGGCACACTTTGGCAGGCCCCTTTTAAATTTCTTCAGAAATGTTCTAGTTTCCTTCTATTGTTACTAGGATCACATTTAATCTTTGACCTAAGCACTAATGTTCACTCTAGTGCCTTTAACTGCTGTATTAAAACTTAGCTAAATACACAAGTGTTTTCAAAGGAAGACTGACCTAGATCCTACTTTTTGTTGCTGAGAGAACAAACAAATTATTCTTTCCAAAGTTCTACATATCTTCTATCTGAAGTTTTGCATCTACAAAAACAATTGATTATTAAAGTACCGTATTTCCCGAAACTATAAGGTGCACCGGATTATAAGGCGCACCTTCAACAAATGGCCTGTTTTAAAACCTTTTTCATATATAAGGCGCACAGCATTATAAGGCACATAGAATAGACGCTTCAGGTTGGGTTGCCAATTTGTTCCATACTCTTATTACAATCCACATTTGTAAAGAAGTGGTTCCCCGAGTACTTTATGTAGTATCTGCCCCACTAGTTGTTTCACTCACGGTATTGCAATATTGTGTCCCAACGGTTTCTGGGTAACAGAAACCGTTGGGACAGTCGCTGTCTCTCTTCCCCCTCTGCTCCCCCCAGTTTTAAATTTATTATCAAACTTTATTAACAAACCAGCATTCTGACAACTATCCCAGCATACACTGCACACTTCTTCTTCTACGGGAAAATGAAGTCGGCGACTGCTTATCGTAGTTTCTAGACCTGTTGTGGCTCAATACCTGTCCTTATATAAGGCGCATTGTCGGCTTTTGAGGAAATTGAAGGTTTTTAGGTGAGCCTTATAGTGTGGAAAATACGGTATTCATGTTTACTGTATTGTTGAGTAGGTTAAAAAAATTGCTACATTTTTGGTTATTTTTTTTAAAGATGATATTGTTTACATTTAAGCTGACAGTTTTGGCTTGTGACAGGAAGTTTTGACGCCCCTGTTCCAGAGGGAGAAATGACTCGGGGTCTTTAATCAGAAACAAAAGAGAAATCCTAAAACGGCTAAAATTTACGTGCAGCAGGAAGTTTTACTCATGTCGTCTTCAGAGGTTTTTGTGTCGTTTCGTTCAGTGTTTGTTTGTGCAGCGCCACCACAGGCTAGGAGGGGAACATCTTTTTTCGATGGGTTTTATTTTGTTTGACACAGTACAGTGTGAAAGCAAACCGCACCAGCTGAAAATGTAAAAAGAAATCAGGTGTGAAAAGGCCCTGGGTGAACTCTGTGTCCTCAGGTGGTTGGAGATTTAATGCTGAGGATTCACCACATCCCAGACTTCACCCCCAAACTGCTGCTTGTGAGGAAGAGACTACTGGGCTTGGAGCCAGAGGGAGTCACGTATGTACTTACTGACGGCGACAGCCGCTCTTCCTTTGAGCTGACCTCTGAAACGCCCCCTCTGTCCCTCTTCCTGTCCTCACAGCGTGGACCACAGTACGCTGCTGGAAGGTGTCATTGTGCTTGAGGAGTTCTGCAAAGAGCTGGCAGCCATCGCCTTCGTCAAATATCACGCGGTGGCTTCGTCCTCGCCGTAACCGTCCTGCTGCTCCACCATCTGCCTCTTCCAGGCGGACGGGTCAGGACGAGCCGGGGCAGAAAATGACCACTGACTGGTTTCACCTGCAAGACTGTTAGGAGCCCAGGTGGACAGGCTCCATCATCCCCCTTCCTCTGACCTCTGAGCAGGTCGGAGCGCAGACACTGCCCAGCCAGAGGACGAGATGGAGGACAGGGATGTTGATGGAGGTGCACAGACATGTCCACTGGACTCTTGTTTTTGTTTTGTTTGTTTTTTTTCCAACTTGCGCAGTTTCTCACTGCCCTTCTCCTCCATCTTGTCTTCTACCTTTGGAATGAGTGTGGAGTTTTAATATTGAGGAGTAAATGTGTGTATTTATGTTTCATCGCCTTAGTGTGGAGTCACACCTTTCAGTTACAGCGAAGTGTTTCTCTGAGGAACATTTTATCTTTAATCCCCGTTGTGTTGTCTGTTCGGAGAGAGAGGTTCCTGCACAACCCGGAAAAGTTTCCAGGATCAGAAAAACATAAAAAGAGTATGGAAATAATTTATTCTTCATCCAGTTGTCTAAATTTTTCTGTTCTATAATTTTTTACTCCATTCTGTCTTCTGTATATCCAGTCGATGGTTGTGTTATTTTATTTCCTTTCTTCTGTCCCTTTTGTCATTTCTTCCTTTCATCTTTGAAAATTAAGATTGAAAATTAAGTCTGGATTTTGAGTTCAGTGCTGTCCAGAATCATAAAATTATGGAAAAACTAAAGTGAATAATATGGAAACATATTTATATTCATTTCCTGTCCAATCGTCTAAATTTCTTCCTTTATTTCTGAGAAACACCACTGTCCTCTCCTTCTTCCCTGTCTTTCTTCTCTTCTGTCCTTCCTGTTTCCTTAATTGTCTCTCTTATAAAGTCTTAGGTTTTTCTGAATATTGTGCAGGAACCAATAGAAAAGCTGTAGAGGGGAAAATCCCCTCACCATCAACCCTTAACACATATCTGTAGTTACATATAGTGACGTCCTGCACTCATTTTAAATGCCAAGTCATCTTATTTATTTGATTTGCTTCCATGTTGCCTTTTTTATCTAATGTTTTGTTGAAATTAAGAGTCTGTTTAATGACCGACTGCAGAGACTTTCATTTGTTTTGGTGTCTTTCCTGGGTTTGGCTTTAAGTGCATCACCGCCCAAAGATGTTGACCCTCCATCACGTCGTGTCGAGCGAAAACGGGGAATTTTTTGAGAATGAGAATTTGCACACGGACCTCGACCTCCTGGTGACATCACTGAAGATTAGGACGAGGCTTCAGGACCTCACCGGACCGAGTGTTCACTGTTTTACTCATCAGTGTTCATAACTAGTTATCTCTGTAGACGGCAGGCATGGGCCGCTTTGAGATTCTCATTGTTTGGTCACATCGAGTGAAGATTTCTTTGATTTACTCAGAAAAATACCAATATTATGTCAGTTTAAAAAAATAATTTATTATGTTGACTTTGATACACAGATGAAACGAATATATAGCTCTTAAACTTAGTTGTTGGTTTCTAGTTCTCATTCAGGAAATAACTTTTTTGTTTCGCTGGTCGCGAAAAGTTAGAAATTGGGGGGGAAAAAATATTTTAATTTCCAGGTTTTTAAACCTGGTGCCACCAGATGACCTCAGACGTTCGCACCCATTTGGCTCATGGTTACCATAGCGACAGCTGCTTCTCCATACAACGTTTGAGTTCAGCTTTTTCTTTGTCTCCGCTGTCCTGGGAGCCTTCAGTGCTTCATGCTCATGTGGTTGGATCGATGCTGAGTAGGTAAAGAAGCAGACGGTTGTCTGTCCTCGTCTTTTTAGCACTGTGGATGTAAATTTTTGTAGAATCTTATTTGTGCAACAACAACAAAAAAAAGAATTCAGAAAGAAATCTGAAATGTTTTGAAATAGAAAAAAAGTGTAAAATCTAAAATTGAGATCATAACAAACTTCAGTCTGGAAACATGATCTTAAAAGGAGTAACGGATACCAAGTTTACACGAGACCATCCATATTTTCTTACTACCAGAAATATTTCTAAACAGCCGATTGTTTCACTTAAAGTTGGTGTAGCAACCTCCTTTTCAGGCAGCTGTCTTGCAGTGTGCAGCGCTTTTTAAAGTGATTATAAGTGCAGAGGACGGCGGTTGTCAAAAACAGCTGTCAATAAAAGCTGATTTTGTCATTCTAGTAGAAAAGTGTACCAAACCTTATTCAGCCAGCTGACCGGCAGTGTGCAGTAGTTTTAAAACTTCTTTTCTCTGTTAGAATCCAGCTTTAGTTTTCTCGCCCGAGCAAATACTACAGAACTACAGACTTTGACTTCCTACTTACAAGACGTAAAAAGAGAAGTGAAGTTGCCTTCCTGTCCCAGAATCTACACCAACATGTAGCTGGATGTTGAATTTCTAGGAGATTTTCTGTCAGCTGACTGGTAATGTGCAGAAACAAGTGGGGGAGGGGTAACACTGTCTCTGGCCTCTCTTCTGAAGAGTTGGGTCAATTTGAAACATATCTTCTATTATTCGAGTCATCAGGATCTGAACGTTCTCACTTTTAGGGATGAATATTTGAGTCAGAGGAACCTACGTCTCATTTTTCTTTTGTTTTAATTGTGCTGGATAAAAGCAGGACAAAACCTGACTTGTGTGTTTTGTCCTGACCCCTTCGCTGTACAGTATAGAGACGTCCATCACAAGTCGTCATGACATCCTGTGAGGTGTTGAGGTGTCGCTTGTTCATCCTAGAGATGACGTTGGAACGGGTTGTGTGTTGCCTTTATGTCTTTAAGTTATAATCCTGCTCATAGAAATGTTTGTAAATGTGCTTTTTGTTATAATTTGATCCCAGAAGGGATCAATGCTGTTTGGTATTTTGTTTGCTGAGAACAATGGACAGTGTTATTGATTGAAGCCATAAGTATCTGCTCCTTTTGTTTTTGTTTCCTTCTCCAAATTCATCACTCTTGCACCTAAGCTACATTATGCAAACTGCTTGCATGGATCCAGATTTGCACATTGCTCTAATTCTTGTTTTGTATGTTTTACTTTTCTTCTTCATGAACCAAAACACCAAGTTTCTTTTAACCGTCATGCACATTTTTAAAAATCGACTGTTTTGCAACTTCTTGGTGTACAGTTGTATATTGTATATGTACAATAGCGTTAAAGTTATACTACCTGGTGAAAATGCATGCTTGAAGCAATTATTTTTCATCGTGCAGAGAGAGAAAAGGGACAGTGGAGCCGAGTTTGTTCTCGGTCTGGAAAGACACCCACAGGAAGAGAAGATGCCTTACTAAACACTGTGGATCCTTCGATTATCCTACAAGTGCATCTCAATAAATTAGGATATCATTCTTGATCGAAAGTTAATTGGAAGGAAAAAGTGTGACTAGGTAAGTGATGAGACTCCAACTTAAGAGATGCCTTTATACATCTTTTCAAGATTGCATTTACCTTGGTTGGTGAATCTTTAACCACACTTTGTCCCTCTACTAAACTTTCTATTAATTTGTTTTGATACAGCACTTTAAAACAGCCAGATTCCATTACTGGACAAGTGCCTGACAGCATTTTTCCCCCTGGTTGTGGTGGCAATAACAAATCTTGGTTTTAATTAAAAACTTTTTACTGAATTCTTTGAAAGAGTGATAAATCTACTGAAATTATGTTCTGAAATGTTTTTTCCCCATTTTTTTATTCCTTAGTCTTTTGCATAAGAATTTTTCTACCATACTTTTTCCTTCCACTTAACATTTAATTGCCATAAAACATTTTTTTTTTATTTATTTCTACTGCACTTGGTCCACCTATTTTTTATTTCATAATTACCTTTTGTGGCTTTATACTTTTCCTTCCAAACTAATTAATATCCAGAATTTTTCATTATAGATTTTTTTTATTAAAAACTTTTTGCTTTCAACATTTCTTCCACATTTTTATTTATAATTTTGAGGAAAGAAAAAAAAAATCAGCTTTTGAATTGTCAAATATGTGGATATTCTAAATTTACTGAGATGCCCCTGTAGGCTTTGCTGATGTAGGCTCTTTTCTTGATGTGTGAAGATGTACAGGACACCAATCACTGCATCATATCTGGTTTTTATCAGAAGTGGGGCGGATCTCATTTCACACTTTAACATCGTTTTTCCTTCTAATTGCTGTAGAACAGGAAGTTCATTTAGTCATCAGCTAACTGATTGTTATACTTTTTATTTAGATCCGTTCAAAAACAGCATGATTTTGTTTAACATTCTCTGTCCTGATTAAAAAAAAAAACAGTTTGCTTCTCAGCAGATGTGATCATTTTCCCCAACAGTTTGCATTTTATCTCGTTTTTATTACAAAATGTCTGTACAATACAACAAAAATACACAATCATTTCTTTCAACGACGAGGTGAAAAACACAAAACTGTTCAATCTTTAAAAAATAAAATAAACATTTCCTAATGAGTACCAGAGTACAGAAGTGAATGTCTGTAACTTGTCTCTAACACGGCAACATGATCGACAGTCGCGTTTCCTTTGTCATGTTCCGTCATGAAAAACAAGTCAATAACGAGCAACTCCCCTCGCAGGGAGAAGCACAAAACAGGGTGGCAGGTCCAAAAGCCGTGAGAGAAATATCCTACAGCCTGGCATTACTGTGCTTTCAAAATCTGCCTTTGAATCATAGGCACTATGGTGCAAAGAGAGGACGCCAGTCTGGTCTTGCAACTCGGACTCAGTCAGTAATCTTAACATTTTAAAGCACCTCAGGACACAATCCCTAACAATCACATCCTTGTTCTCATGCAGAAAACCGTTCTCTTTCCCGCCAGCTTTAAACTTTACCCACAGATGGATCAAGGCAACTAGAGTAGCATCTGGAGGTGGATCTACTTGGTCTGAATTAGTTGTATTTATACAGCATCCCTGGTAAAGATCAGTATAAAGCCTTAAAAGAAACTTGTCTTTCATTGCAGCATCACTGGAAAATGTAAACAAATTCATCTCAGTAGTTGGGAGGAAAATATTGAATAAACGGATACAGGGATATTTAATTTTATTCAATAAATATTATTATTATTTAATAAAATATCACTGTATTTTAAATATTACTAAAGTATTAATAAAAACAATGCTATTAATCTTATTAAATACAGGGATGTTTTCTATCCAGTATCCCATTAGGGATACAGGATAGTTTTTAGCTTCATTTGGGAACTCATAATTATTTTTTTTGCTATATTCTTGGGGTATAAATATGTTGCGACACTCTTGACTTTAAACTAAGTGAAGAAAAATAGTTTTTTTTTTTTAATTTTTTAGATCTTTAGTCAGAGCAATAATAATAAAATGTTAATTAAAAATGATACAAGCGAAGCTTTATCCAGTTTAACCAGAAAGCCCATTTCTCCCCATGATGATATCTGGCAGTATGTTTGAAAAACTCAACATTTTAATTATAATCTCGTGGGAGCTACTATAAAACTCAAACTGGGTGATTATTGGGTTTTCCTGCATAATTATGATTCAAAACTTAAGGTCAACATGTATTTTTCAAATCATTTTAAGGCTTTTTACTCATTTTACCAAGGATAAACGTCAGTTCATGAATATTAAAACTAAAATTTTTGATAGGAAATATTTCAATCTGATTGTCATGTCTAATAGAGGGAACAGTACTGAAATCTTCTCTACCAAAGTAAAGAATACAACAGCAGTAAATTATAAAAGTGTTATACTTTCACCGACAAAGTTACATGATCTGGAAATTCCTTCTAAACAAAAAAAAACCCCAGCATAAACAAAAACAAAAGCGCAGAAAATTGCAGATAAGTTTTCTTTCTCCATCTTGTAGTGAACGATGGTGCATTAATTTACACATCCATGTAAATAACTCAACTTCTACATACAAAACCCACTATGTGTAAAAAAAAAAAAAAAAAAAAGTTACATGCCGTTGCACAAACTGAACCGAGCTCAAAATACAACTGTTCATTTGTTTTATAAACTATTTACATTTCCAAATGTTTTTTTTTTTTTTCGTTTTGTTTTAAGCCAGAAAGCAAAGTGTCCTCTGTAACCCCCTGACCCCCCGTGTTACAAAACCCCAGATGTGTGTATGCACACACACACACACACGCGCGCGCGCGCACACACAGGCACATGCTTGTGCACGGATGGCTCACACAGGAACATTCAGACAAACAAATGTCTCTTTGGCTGGTGTGAAGCTGGTGGCACATTGCAGTCCGTGTGTCATTACATTTTGTCCAAAGGAAACAAAGCTCACGCTAAAAATAACACCTTCTAACAGCATAGAAAATAGGCTCCAATTATAATATAGTGATATATCTCCTATGTATTTGCAAATATATATATATTTATATACCAAAAACATACTTCATATTGTTTAAGGGGCTGCCACACATATGCCCTTCATTGTGTTTATAGATATGTACTGATAAATCACATTCAGAAGAGTGATGGTAAATTTCAAAGGAAGGCATTAATAAATAGATGTGTGTGTGTGTGTGTGTGTGTGTGTGTGTGTGTGTGTGTGTGTGTCTGCCATGTTAAACAGCTCCAGCCGTCCGTCAGTCGCCCTTTGTGCTCTGTGTGGCGTCCAGATTGACCACCTGGAGCTCCGTCAAGTTACTGCTGCTGCTGCCGCTCGACTGCTGGCCAATCACCATCTGCAGAAAAATTAATTCATAAAATTAAAAGACGCAAGCGTATCAGGCGAGAGAGGGGGGGGGGGGGCGACTACAGACAGCCAATCACAGGTCATCACAGCAGCCAGAGCAAATGGAGATCCTGCAGCTAATCCACAGAAATCTGTTTGCCCTGGAAAAAAACACTCAAATGATGCCATAAAACACATTAGCTTAATGTTTGCCACTTCATTTCAATCGTTTTATCCATGCACTGCTACTGTGGTGCTACAGGCGCAGCTCAGTGAGATGGAATAACTTCAAAAAGTTCATTTATTTTAGTAATTCTATTAAATAATTCTAACTCGTTTTATTAATGAAAGTGGAATAATGCAAGTATCAAAAATAAAGACAAAAATTTTTTTTAGCAAATGTGATTGTAAAAAAAGGTCTACAAGGACTTCCAGTACATTTTCATCTAAAACATATCAGATTCATTTTTTTTGCAGTTAGAGGAAATGGGTATAATTGGAGAATATTACTAAAGTATTAATAAAAACAATGCTATTTCCACTGAATGAAGATTACAGCTGGTTTTTTTCTCTGTGATGCCAAGCAAGAAAAGAAAAAATCAACTGAAAAGCTCATCTTATATATTGATGTTTCCACACAGAGTGACATATTAGAAGTGTGTATTTCCTGTAATTGTGACAGTTAAAGGCAATGAAAACCCAAAATTAAGTTTCTAAAGACTTGTTTTCAAATTTTTCTTCTATTCTTATTACATAGGAACTATTTTTTAAAAAGCATTTTAAAAGCAGAAATCTTATGCTGACATTTTTGACTGTATTTCTTCCTTCCACTAAATTTTCTGATTTCAAAAATGGATAAGACGTGACATGTATTTTTTGAAACCAGAGAATATTAGATATTTTTCACTCTTTAAAGATTCTGTATGTTAGAATGAGTCTGGAATAATTTCTAATCAATTGCCATATTTTTTAAAAATAATTTTTAATCTGCTTTTGTACAAATTAAATAACTTATGCTAAACATTTTAGTCTTAATGACACCAATACATGTAGATACATTATGCATATTATACACGTTAATTTCAATGCGGCTATTGAAAAGTAAAAACTGAGTTCATGAAACTCAAGACAAATAATGTATTTTTTTAATAGAAAGGTATTTTCACTGGTTCCTTCCTTTCCACCAAACTTGAAAAGAACTTGATTTGATTTCAAATGCTATGTATTCGTATTTTTAACAGATACAGCGGAATATTTTGAGTTTTCATCAGCTGCAAGCAACAATCATCAAAATTAGAACAAAGTGGTTGAAATCTATTGTTATGAGTAATGAATTATTACCAGTTTGCTAAAATAAATGCCCTTTTTGATGCGATTCTTCTTTCTTTTTCTTTTTTACCAAGATGCACCTGTGTAATTAGTGTATTCTGCATGTGTTTGGCAACAAACTAAAAACCAACAAGATGCCACATTCATCCAATAAAGACCAAACAGGACGCCGCCCTGCGGCCTGAGTGCCAAGTGCTCTGTTAAGATGCATTAGTGAAGTCAACGTGACATGCTGGTTGCATAGGGAATATGAGAGTTTCACTTGTGAAATGCAGATCTTGCCGTACTGGGTGTAGCTGCACCGCTGAGACGGGGATCTGCACCGTGCCGGGAGGTGCTGTGAGGAACACCTGGGGGACGGCACCTGGGCAGGAAAACACAGAGAGATCAGCAAAAAAAAGCAAAATCTGTGAACCCTCGCCATCCATCCCTCTGTCTGAAGTGGCGCGGCGCGGCTCCCACCTGTGTCCTGGCTGTGCGCGTGGGACACCTGCATGGCCGGGGCTCCCTGGGAGAAGGCGTTGAGCACGGCCAGCCCCCCGTCGGCCAGCGCCGGCGTGGAGGCGTACATCACCGTGTGAGGGCTGGGGTACATCATGTGGCCCGGCACGGACGTTGGCACTGACGAAGTGACGATGGTTGCCGGGAGACTCACCGTTGCTGGGGGAGACGGAGAGAGAGTCTGAAGGCATGAGGGCTGCGCAACATGTTGGCCAGCAGATGGCGCTTGATATCCAAACTCTCCTTCCTGCTCAGGCATGTGGTTCCATCACAAAGCATCGTTCATCTTTTGTAGTGGGACGATTTCTTATCAAGACCATTTAAAAATTAGCACAGATTTCCTATGATAGATATTTATTAAGAAATGTTTAGTTTTCATTTCATGAATTGTTATGGAACATTTTGTGGCTTTAAGAGTTTTATTTTGAAGAAAGTAAAACGGCTCTTTGGTTTGTAAAGGATAAGCATTCATGTGCTAGAGTGGCCTAGTCAAAGCCTTGAACTAAATCTCATTGAGAATTTGTGGCAAGGCGACCAATATTCCAACAATAATCTCTGAAATGGAAATAAAAGTTTGGCGCTGTCTGAGGTATCAATACTTTTTTGAGACGCTGTAAACTTTTTCATTCAAAGTAATACTATAAAATATTAAGAAACTGCATGTATAAAAGTTCTAGTAATAACGAATATAGCATTGAATAAAAAAGTCTTTCTTCTGGAATCAAGAAATAATTTAAGAGGGAGTAAAAATAATTTACAAGGTTTTTTAATATTTGAAGTAAAATCTAAATGTATTTTAGTGATCAGCGTGAAACTGTAGAATAAATAAAATGATCTGTGATGTGCTTTTTTGGTGAGTTTTAAAAGAACCTTTTAATGTAAAAGCTATAAAAGAGAACATTATATGTTTGTATATCACAATTTTTGACTGTAAATTATGTTTTCATGAGGTAAAGCACTTTTAACTGCCCTGTGGCTTAACAAACAAACTTCACTGATTGATTGACATGTATTGACACTGATTGATTGACACGTATTGTGTAACCATGTAAATTAAGTATGTGCATTAAAAATAAATATCTTTCATTACTGTAGGCTGCTGATTTTTTGAGTAGGGTCGACAAGTATAAGTGTCATCTAAAGCCTATTCCAGTATTTGACACATTATTGGTTTGCGAAATAACGTTTTCTGTTTCGTAACACTGTAAATTTACCAAAAATAAAGTTAACCTGAATCTGTGTAAACGGGGATCACTGCAGTGAAAATCCGACCTACCGGTGGAGTTGGTGGAGGTGTGAGAGATCTCAGGGCTGCTGTCGCTGTTGGAGGTGGGCTGGGTGTTGGGATGGACCTGGATGGCCTGGAGCTGCTGAGGAACGCCTGCACCTGCAGAAAGGAAATAAAAACACACACACACACACACAGGCCATGAAGCCACTGCGGCAACTCGACAGAACCTGACCCAGGGAACAAGCAGCAAAGAGAACCACGTCACATCAGTACCGTTAGCAGAGTTAGGAGAAAGTCCTCGTGCGTGTGGAGAGAGCAACTCTAGCATTAGATGGCTGAATATTAGCAGAGGAAGTAGGGAAAGCGGTGTGCAAGCAGCAGGTTCATGGAGGTGCGACTGAGATTAGCGGAGGCAGGCACGGTGGTGGCAGCATGCAGAGCAGATCACCTGTGAGGGAGACAGCAGCAGGGAAGCGGAGGACAGCCTGCTGTCCCTGCTGTGGCTGCGGGGCGGCGGCCAGGGTCTGACCATGCTGCCCCTGGAGGGCCAGAAAGTGCTGCTGCAGCTGGCTCAGAGGAATGGTGGGGGTGCTGGGGGGGAGAGGAGTGCCTGCTGCAGGGGCACGCACACAAATACACATGGGTTAAAACTAAATAGTGCTTTAAGAAAAAGCAGAAATCCGGTTTTTCACTGTCCTGAAGCACAAAAGTGTCCTCTGCATGTTCAGAGACTCGCCAACTATATAAAGGTGACATTTTTCCGTCTCCTTCCTTCAGTGTCAGAAGCTGCAGGTTGTGAGGTCAAAGCAAGAACGGCGCTAAAGCCCCACAGAACTTAACATCAGTCTACCATTGCTGACCTGGTCAACAGCCAAAACATTGTCTGGGGTTTTTCAACTGTTTTAGGGTGATTTTGATGTACTGAATACAAAAAGCACGTTGGTTTTGCTCAATGATGTCAACTGTCTGAACTACAGACGCAAAATGGATGACTTGTTCTCACATATGGAGCGGCTTCCTGAGAATCTGGATCAATGAGTGACGAGCAGGAGGAGAGATTCCATCAGGACAGAAAAAGATGGAGAATTTTGCACAAAGAAGATGTAATGTTCAATTTACATGCACTTACCCTCATCAGTGCTTATTATTCAATTTACAGAAATCCAAGTTTGTAGCATATAACTAATACACTGTTAGAAAACCTTTTTTTTCTCCTAAAACGTTTTTATCTTAATGGATTGATCTTAAATCTTAATGGAAATGAACTGATAATGTCACAAAATGTCATCCGACCTTAGTCAGAAGATCGGATTTCTCTACATCAAATCAGATTAAAAAGTTGACCCGTTTCTTCTGATTGAAAAAAATGGATGGATTTTTGTAACCCAGTGCTATTATTTTGTCTGCTAATTAATGTATAATATATTTCGCCTCTGAGGGATTAAAGGTAAACACCAAGTTGTTGGCTGTGAGCCAGGACTCACAGGAGCCAAGGACTAAGTGGGATCATTTATTTTTGGTGGCAACCAACCCACAACAACAAGAAGATTCCTTAAAGGGCTGCAGTCAGAGCAGCCATCATTGTTTTCTGTCTGCTGCCCCGGTTCATTAATGTTTGACCTTAAAGCTGAAATGTGGAACCTGCAAACACCACAGATTGGAAGACGGGATGAAGATAGGCAGGGATTGATGGTTGGATGGACAAACAGATAAATGGACAGATGGACAAACTGATGGATGGATGAATGAATGGTTGAAAAAAAATTGATGGGACAGTTGAATAATTGGAAAGATGGCAAAACTGATCGATGGTCAGAGAAACTGAATGACAAATGGATGGAGTTATGGATGAACAAACTGAGGGATCGTTGGTTGATTGGTTGGTTTGATGAACAAATGATATTTGGATTGTTGGACCAACAGTTGGTAAGAAAAACTGATGATTCGGTAGTCTGACCAGAGAAGGAACAGACAGGATGGACAGGCAATCTTAGGGACGGGAAATAAAATTATTTTTTAACACTTTGTTGACTCTTTCCACCTTTACTCAAACCTATAAAATACTTCAGCTGAACTTTGCATTTTTCCAGAGTTTCACACTGTAGTAATTCAGGTTTTGTTTTTCGGGGGGTTTTTTATTCAAGCAAGACGACAACTTCTTTTGATTCTAGACGTGGTTAATTCAACATGATGTCTCAAATGTAAATGTAGGGTAATGGGAACATCAACGTTCCCATTATGAAAAATGTGACATCTTCCTTCTGGGAACGTGAGAGTAATTAATTAATTTCTATTTTGTATAAACAGTACAAGATGAACTGCTGAGGTTTCCTTCAAACACACTATGTTCTCCTCAGAACCATGAAACAATGACAAACAAGATTTGTTCAACATCCAAGTTTAAAGATCCTGAGCTGTAAAAGTTCATCTTGTTGGCACATAGCACCAGCCACACCAACTGTGGACGAGCAGAACAGCCTGAAACTCCTCTGACTCAGGCTTGTTGTCCTTTTGGGTTGTCATTTTCAACAGAGCTGTCCTCCCCCTCCGCTCCCTGCCTCTTTAATGGCCTTCAAAATGTTTCTGGCAACAGAAAAAGAACGACTATCTCCAAGATGCAGACACCAGGGTAAAAACACAAACTCCTAATGAAGATTTGAACAGCATATCCGCAACGCTTTTCCATGAATCTGAATGAAATAATTCATTTTGAATCCATGTGTGAAGGAAGAAGGCTACAGATTTACTTTCTGAACAGGATTCTGAAGTGGCTTTTTGCTCCATGTTACGCAGTTGCTGCAGTAGGGTGGGCTATCAAGCTGTCAACTGTGGAGCTTTGTGTGTGTGTGTGTGTGTGTGTGTGTGTGTGTGTGTGTGTGTGTGTGTGTGTGTGTGTGGAGTGTGTTGTTCCACCTGGTGCTGCTGCCATGTGCCAGACAGGTGGTGAAGGGGAGAGAGGGAGCAGGCAGCAAAGCAAGAGAGCAGAGGGTGGAGGGACAAGGTTGCAATGGGAGAGAAAGCCGGCAAAAGAAAAATAAAAACAAAAATCTGAGCATAGACGGTAGCTTGTTCTCCCCCCCGTCAGTTAGAATCACCCACTAGAGGAGCAACATGTGTCTGTCCACAAACACTGCTTTATCGCCACAACTGACACTGAGAAAATGAGCTTTCAGTGAAACGGGAAACCTCTTCAGCACGAGACAATACTCAACTGTATTTTATGAAAAGATGCGCCGATAGCAAGAAAGACCAGTTTGCAAAAATCAGAACAGGTGACATACTTGATAAATATCCCAGTTTCTTTATAAGAACTAAAAGAAATCACACTAAAGTTACTTTTTTCTAGTAACAATAATTTTAAAAAATACGAAAATTATTAATAAAAAAAATATTTTCTCAAAAATGGCACCAGGTTAACGCTTTCGCTCATCTGCATATTTACATAATTGGAAAAAAGTAATTAGCAAATTACTCCCATAAGTAACACATCTGCAGAATTACACCTCAATTAAACCATTGCGTTCAAATTTGCAAATTAAAGGACCTGGACTTCAATAGGCTATTAAAGGACAGCTGGTGCTTTGACAGAAAACCTTTCCCTGTAACGAAACTGACCAGCAAACAGATTCCTTCTTTCCAACTGAAGAGGAGCCACCGCTAGCATGAATTCGCCTACATTCACCCAGTTGGTCTTGATGCTCAACTACAATGTTTTCCAAAAATCTTTTTTTGTTTGCTTTTTTTTTTGTTTTGTTTTGTTTGTTTTTTTTTGCATGGCAAGTCATACTACTAATAAAATCTGACCACAATCTTCTGTGTGAACAGTTTACGACCAAATGCACAGAAGAACGTTAAAATAACAGAGCTACACAGTGTTTGTGTCTATGGCTCTATTTTAAAGTTTGCTCAGCAATAGTAGCCGACAGTATATTCACAATATCATAAGACGGAGGAAGCTAATAAAAAGAAAGCACAACTAATAGAGATTGAGCTTTGTGGGATTTTGACTGCAACTCCTGTAGAAACGTCTGTGTGTCTAGTCGGAACCAGGAGTAGTGGGATTGTAATGTGATGCACTTCAGTGACTCAGTCGGCTTTTATAATAATTTTCATTCATTGTTTACATCCAGATTCACCAATTTATGAATCTTCTGGTGCCAAATTATGACGTATATCTCGTATCAATGATGTAAAAGTTGAATAATAAGCGGCATGATTGCTCAGACTTATCTGATTTAGTACAACATAACAGCACAAATACAGCAGATTTGAATCGCATTTGACTACTGTGCGAATGTAGCTGAAGTTGCTTTTTCATATGCTGTTAGAGGAAATAAATATACAACTGGCAAAAACAATCAGGGCCTCTTATTTATACCTCTGGAGTCTCTGTGACCTCCTTAAGAGAGATGAATAATCACAGGAGAGACCATTCAGGAAGCCTCCAGGGACTTAAAACCAGAAGCTGCTTCACAGAGTTGATCAAGTGCAGAGTTTGTGTCTATGGAGTCCCCCCTTAATGAAAAGGTCATTTCTAGTTCAGCATCACTCCGACACAAAGGATCAAACTCCAGGATGCCTCAATTATAATTTCACCACAAACCAGAGACACTTAGCTGAATATTCATAACTAATTATGGGGCTTGCTCATCAGCCCTCTTTGCCAGGCCTATTGTGTCCCTCTCACTTAATTATTTGTGTCCCCATCTGACTATCAAAGGTAGGGCCCGTCGCCAATAGACGACGTGTCTCCCTTGGATACCGCGAGCTTTGTGAATCCCGAGGGCGCCGAGTGTTGGTGACTCGCTATGAAGAGCTGCAGCGTGATGTGAACAGCTCAGAGAGGTAGGCGTAACCGCCTGAAGATGACGGATGAGGTCACGCTGTGGCACCGTTCAGATTCTAATCAGCTAACAAGCTTCACTGTACTATGACATTAGCAGAACATGGAGGGACACGATGAAGGCAAGACAGACAGAAAATTTAAAAAAAGGAGAATTTGAACAGAGCACCGACTGCTGAGGACGTACCAGACATGAAGGTGAAGCCACTGGGAAGCTGCATGACTCCCGTCGAGGCGCCGGCCGTCTTGAGGACAGTTCCATTAGCGCTGATGTTGCTGCTGGTCGAGACGGGCGCCAGGTAGTTGGTGATGGGAAACGACGCACCAGTGCTCACCTGCATGGTGGTGGAGGTGGTGGGTACCGTGGACTGGGCGCTGCTCGTTGTGCCCGGAAGATTGGCTACAGTGAACGTTGGCTTCAGTGTGTCCTGCAAAGGAAACCGAAAACTGAATACA
Source organism: Micropoecilia bifurca (assembly GCA_903067075.1). Classification (NCBI taxonomy): domain Eukaryota; kingdom Metazoa; phylum Chordata; class Actinopteri; order Cyprinodontiformes; family Poeciliidae; genus Micropoecilia; species Micropoecilia bifurca. The sequence continues at coordinate 22,936 of CAEGAF010103413.1, forward strand.
GGAACTGTAGCTGGTATCCATTATGGAAGGTTTAGTGAGGCATGTCGCAAAAAATTAGGGAAAGGATCCTCCCACAATCCAAGAAAACACAACTTCTGTTGTTCATCTATTGCCTTCAAAGTGAAATAACCTGATGGTTGGGTACATGGATATGAAACCATTTGTATGCAAGTACAAAATGGACAATTATGTCTGATTTGAGAATTTTTAAGGCATTCATCTCCTTATTTATCAAAATGCAAAACTATCAAAAGAAAGAAACTGACCAAAATGACCATCGTGATGCTGAAGGCCACAATTTGTCAAATTAATTTTGACCCAACTGGATTTGAATGTTTATGATTATATTTCTCTATAGTTCATAGTACCGAATGTCCACAAAATTGGGAAACTTTACAAATAAAGATGACTGGATCATCCAATAAATCCTTGAATACACAAACTATGACCATCTTTAGTCGGTCTGCTGTCTGCTTTTATCCATAATATATCAAAACACAGTAACCAGAGGAATTAAGTGAAACACAAAGGTTTTTTTTTTAAATGGGCACCAAATGAAACATAGAAGGGAATGAATCAATGAAGGAACAAACTGATGGTTGGTAGGAAATGTCTCAAGACAGTTTCTTTTCGTGCCCTAAAAAGGCCAAAACTAGGAACGTATCATGATGACCAGCATCAAATAAAGTGTACAATACCTTGTACTTTAAAAGGATCATCTGGCCCAAACAGGCATTAGAACAATAATCATTGAAAATGTCATGTATGGTAAGATAAAAAAGTGTGACATGGTCCCAAAAAGATGGTAGGGATTGGCAAAAGAGGCTCAAAATTCCCCACAAAACACCAACCAGTAATGCAGCTGGATGCAAAACAGATACTTAAGAGAGTGTTTAACATTTTATATTCTTTCAGTATTTCAGGGATCAATAGATGGCTGATAGAAACCAAAGCTTGGGTTTAATGGTTGGCCCCTATTAATTAGCTCCTTGTGGCAATATGGGGTGTTCTTATTAAATTAGATTAAATACCAAATTAAGACAGAAGCTCATTCCTGGTTGGAAATAATTTAAAAACTGTCAGAACATCTCATCCATCTCATCTGCAATTAGAATTAATTAATTTATTTATCTCCATCTGCCTATACATCTCCATCTCACCACTTTTGAACTATCATCTGGTAGGGTTACTATGACAACTGACTGACCATGGTAAAAGGCAAAGAAATGAGGCAGATGAGATGATCAAAAGGAGAGAGATGTAGCATCAAACTGTAGCCTAATGTGCAGCTCCATTGAACCACCTAGCAGGATGTGTCTGTGAGTGGGTTCCATGATGAGAGCAGAGTGGGCGTCAGGCTGAGACTAAAAAGCCCAACTAAACCCACAGTACCACAGTGTACACACTCACACCAACACTTAGCACATGATGCTAATGATGCTTAATAGCAGGATGGGAACAGGCCTGCATATTAGAAAGCATTCAGAAGGTTTTGGGTCTTTGTGGGTTCACCGCTCTCAGGGTCTGACTGAAGGTGATTAAACTTAAATATAACGATTGTTACTGTGGGGAGGAATAAATAGAGAGACAGTGAAGCCAAAATGTTTGAGACCCTTTTGCTTAATCTTTAAATAGAGAAACATTTTCAATTTAAGCACCTATTTATAGAAGCATTACTAAATAATCCTTTAATTATGTGGGTTTGTAAAATACTCCAGTCTCCAAATTTCCCCAACTTTTAAAACCATTAGTACAAAAAGTTCATGATGAGGTTTTGGCAGAGATATTTTCAGTATATTCAGGCCTTTTATGAGACCTGCAAAAACCAGAGACCAGAGCAAAAGAAGCAAACAAGGAAGGAAAAACATGGATGGAAGAACAGACAAGGTCCACCAGAACAGACACTTCATGCACCAAAACCAAATGCCAAAAAACTAACAACAACCACCTTCTGTGTGGATGTCGTTACTGAGGGAGGTAAGCTTCAAGTTATGTCAGAAAATCGGATGGATGAAGGGATGGATGGATAAACAAATAAACAATTGGTATAGTGCATTGCCTTTCTCTGTTTTGGGTCAACATGACATCACAACTAAAAAAATCCTTATCAAGTCATACGTGACATTGGAGAGGTTTTAAACTTAGGAAGCTGAAGAGGAACAAACCAGAGTTGTCTGGATTCTCTTACACCAACCTGTCAATACATGAAAATTTATAGACATCCCTGATGTCAATAAATCTATGTAGCTGCCATAACTGTAGCTACAGCTACCACCTTCCAACTAAGGGATCACAAAGTGAAAAAAATTTGTATTGATATTTTGGTTTCACAACTTCTTGTTTGTCATCTGTATTGCTCTTGGACTGAAAATGCAGCATGGAATTTGCCCTAGTTTCCCAGTGTCATTTACAATCAGTCAGCAGTTTGAGGGCAACATCCAGATAACCTTTCAGATACTTGATTAATAAAAATCCACTTGATATTGGACCAATATTTGACTCACATTTAGCGTCTTTTCAATGTTTCTAGACTGAGAAGGTAATCAAACAGTCAAATTGCTCCACAGTAGTATATGAGATAGAGAGAAAAAAGAGATAATCCAAGATTATCATCTGGATCCTCAAAGTTAGTAATATATCTAATGCTGAAACAGTTACTGTGCAGCAGGCTCATCCTGGCAAACTACTATTGGTTTTTATATGTGACTGATTACATGGGTGAGAGGTGGTTGCTCCAGCAGGGACTCGTCTGATAAGACCTTTCAACCATGCAAACATGTAAATGGAGCTACTGTACAAGCTCTCTGAGCAGCTATATGTCATAATGCTCATAATATGATGTAAAGAGAGTATTTCAACCTCAAACACTTTTAGTTTTCTGGTCTGTATAAGCTGGGGATAGACAGGTCCTTCAATAAAGTATAAATAATCTACAACTATGATCTGTTTAAAAGGTCTGCACCTCAGATCCGGACTAGTCCAAGGTCCCTCTCTGGTTTAGTTAAACAGCAGCTCAAGCGTCGGTGGGGGGGAGGGGAGGTGAGGGCAGGGACAATTTGAGCTCAACAGGAAAACTGAATGCATTCATACAACAGAGCACAACGCAGCTGTAACCACGTCTTCACGCTTTCCCTAGACTCCCCAACTAGCACTCAGTAAAGTTAACAAGATAGACAAGAGTAACTGAATTGAGTAAGCAGCAAAGTCAGAGAGGAGACGGAAAGTGTGTGTGTGTGTGTGGGGGGGGGGCAGATCAGAGTGGGATACATCACAGGGGACAGAGAAGAAACAGCTGAGGGCACAGACAGCTGGAGAGAAACCTGAGCACCTACGAGGGGCAAATAGCCCCCCTCTGGGCCAGATGAGGCAGCGTGGGTCCGCTCCTAAAACCCCCACAACGCCTACAACCAACCCAGATGCTCAATCTTACACAGTTAGTTAAGAAAATGGCTCACTGACATGACAAGGTCATCGTGCTCCAGTTTTCCATTTCGCACCACTCAGGGGAGAGAGGAACATCTGCTCCTGCTCTACAGACGTGTCGTCACTGAGGTCCAATCAGTGGCTGGGAAGTTAGCTTCAGAAGGTGTGCCACACACTCCTGCCTCCAATCAGCCTGTCACTATCTGTGTGACCCATTTAGAGACCTTCCAATGACCTACTGCTTTGTTTGACCAGCTTGATGGTCAGCTATCCAGCTCTGCTTCATAGGGTGCATTCACACCGACTCCGTTTAGTCAGCTTCAATCGGACTCTTGCTCATTTGTCTAGAAATGAGCTAGAGTCCAGTTTTTTGAGAAGGTGTGAATGCACATCAAACTCCGGTCCGCCCACAAGCCTAGGTCTCTGTTCGGTTGAAGTGAACACGAATCTGATCCAAAAGCAGGAAGTGGACTGTAGTGCAGGGCATTCTGGGTAAATACAACGAAAACAAACTTTAGTTCTGGACTTTGGTCCATTTGAACACATGAATAAGCTTTGATTTAAACCACGTCATTGTAGCTCCGGCTGTATGTTTGAGGCTGTGCCCACCTGGCAGGTTAACCCCAGTTTCAAGTCTTGTGCTGTCTCTAACAAGTTGTCTTCCAGCATTGTTGGGCAATTTTCAGCCCTGTTGAAGATAAGCATTCTCACAGCATGCTTGTGAGAATGCTTTTAGCCACACAGGTTTCAAAAATTTAATTTCTTCTTCCACATGCTTACCGTGTCTCCTATTGTCTTATTATTGCCAAAACATCATAAATGTTATGTTTATGAGCGTGCACGGCAAATAGGTGTCCTGGCAACAGATTTTTTTTTTCACCTGAGCAGTGGATGGCTGCAGCTTCTCCAGAGCTGCCATGGATCTTTTGGCCGTTTCTCTGATTATTGTTCTCCTTTCCCGGTCAGTAAGTTAATGATGCATTTGTCTGGAAATGCTCTCTATATATTTACAGACAAAGCACTGTGCTTTCGATGTTGCCTTCACATTTTTGACTGCAGAGGTACAAAGGTTTTTCTCTGGTAAAGTGGTAATGCTAAACCTTTTACACTTTCAGCTCACCGTTTTGATTTCCAACCATTAAGATAAACTGCAGCAAGATGGGGGAGAGGAAACTAGTCTGGTGTTTTGTTTGGCTGTGATACCTTCCTGGTGGAGGGCGATAGCTGAGATAATGCTCCCAACATTCACCCTCTCACACACCATAATTTCATTTTTCTTTAATATAGAAGGTTTCATTTTGTGCATTACGTTGAGTCTTCTCAAATGCCCAATCGGTAGTGGCAGTTTGTAGGCTCTGGTCCTGATGGAGGTTTCTTCCTGTTAAAGAGCAGTTTTTCCTTTCCACTGTCACTACAAGTGTGCACGGTATGAGGGATTGCTGTAAAGTCAACGACAGGAGGTTTATGATTGAACTGAAGTAAGGTGAGATCATGTTTTTTAAATTGCCGTTAACTAAATTTTTCCATCTAATCTGATCCGGTGATTCAAACTTCTACAGATACAGATGAACTATAAATACAAGGGAAAAAAATGCAATACTTTTGTTTGACAGCGTTTTGAATTCAACAGGAATTAAGTAATTAAAAAACTGTTCCCATTTATGTATCCAATTAAAGCAACAATTCTTGCCATTTCACTGATTTTAAATAGAATCAAAAAAGTAGTGCAATATATAGAGACCAAAACTCGGAGTTGTAGGTTTTGGTGTATTTAAATAAATAATAATTAAAAAAAAAAAGGCCAGCACCAATTTGTGCTTGATTAACTCGATGTTACGACAGCAAATGGCAGTCAGAGTTTTATAGCTGAGCAAGTAGAGTACCGAGTCATCTGATATATGACCTGCCTCCTTACCCAGCTATCTAATCCATTTTACAACAGAAGGATTTAACTACAGAGACAAAAATGAACTTTGAAAACAACTAGTTGAAAGTCAAGACAGATTATTTTAACAAACCAGCGATCTTGTTAAAGCACTCTGGATGACTTCTGTTAGGTCACCGATTTTGTTTTTATTTATTTTAAAAAAGAAAAAAGCCTCTGGCCTTCCAGATAAAACATGTTCCAAAAGGAGAATAAATTTGAGCAATTAGAGTAAGAAGGACAAATAATTCCTTTTTCACGAGGGATTTTATTCACTCCAAACTGAAGGTGACAACTGGCAGACTGGTCCAGTGTCGGTGTGAAAGGCCATTGTGCAGTTTACTGGTGACTGGCCCTCTTCTAATCTCCCATTTGCTGGCTCGCATCTCCCAGTTTGTCACTCTGCCAGCAACATGGAATTTGCAGCTCCATTTGGGACTGCTAAAAAAGGCAAGGCAGCCCAAGTGGAGGAGGTGCAGCCAATGGCGGCTGACCTGTCCAGTTGCTTGCTGTAAAATAAGGGGGTGGAAGTGAGGGCTGGGGGCTGGTGACATCATGTTGCTTTCCTCCCCTAACACATGCAACACACTGCGTATGCATAAGTGTACAATATACTGAATAGTGGACTTGTCAATTGATTTACAGAGGCTCTTTAAAACCAAGCTGCACACAGAATGGCAGCGGTTTACTCAGGACGTTTCCTGGTTGGTTTGGCTATTCAAGCTGCACTAATGAGCATTACAACCGAACTCAGGGAGGATTTTAACAGCAATGACAGTGACAGAGCGAAAAGTAGGGAAGCATGGGAGAAGAGGAAAAAGAGGGAAAGACCAGAGCATACTGAGAATCCACTGCTTTCCAGCATGTCTGAGTTATGAGACTTGTTATTTATGTTCATGACTAATGTAAAGAGCAAAGAAGGTTTTTAAAGATTCAGCATTCAAGCCATATCCTAAATTAGAGATCTGACATAAACAAAACAGAAAAAATCTGGAGGAATGCAGGGAAGCATCAACAGTATTGTCCTTAACATACTGGATTTTTAGGGGGCAGGACAAGATGACAATTGGTATATATTAGGAAAATATGCATGTGTGATATTACTGTAGGATATTGTAACTAATTTCTATTGTTTATTTTAAATTACTTGTGAGCTTATTGGCCATTACAAATTCACAACAGGTGTGAACCTCCGGAGTGGCGAACATTCATCTACCTGACAAGACATACATCAGCACATGAAAAAATGGCAACAGTAACATCCAGGGAATCAGTGAGGACTGTGATCAAATATACAAGCTTTAGTATCAGATAGAAATAGCTTCACCTAATAAAAGCCAAGCCAAATTCCTACAACACTTATGGAATTAAGAAATTAATTAAATGGGACCAGTCTGACAATGTCAAGTAGGCTAAAAAGAACCATTAATCTGGAAAGGGTTACGAAGTCATGTCTAAGGTTTTGGGACTGTTTCAGAATAACCAATAAAAATTTTTTTTAAAAATCTGAAAACTTTTAGGAAAATATTGTTTTTACTCATGAAATAAATGTGAAACTTTCTGGAAGGCGTATGGTCCATTATATTTGGCGAACCTTATGACTTTTTGACCGTTTTCCATAATGTTTTTTATTTTTCACCGTATTAAATTGTGGCAACCTTGAAGATATTTCTGACTCACTTTGATTACATTTTCTTTAACTTACAAATAATTAAGTGTTTTGTATGTCTTCTATAAGTAATATTTACAGAGAAGATGTTACTCAGTTATTCTGAAACAATCTGTCATTTTTCAAAAAAGTCAACTTACCAATTACGATTGTTTAGCAATCTTAGGTGGAAGTCGTTTTCAGTTTTTGCATATTTTATGAACAAAGGGAGACTCCTTTCTCACCGATTCCAACCCCCAAACACCAGTCAGACCCAATTAAAAGGAAAACTGAATCTGCTTGTAGACAAAGCTTTTAAAGTTACAGCTTCAACTCCTGTCTCTCTGTACAATTTTCAGCCTCCTAATGAGATGGTACGGAGAAGTCTGGAGGGACCAAAGCCTTTGCCAGTTGAATGGAGAATTTATGGATATTTTTGATACGTAGAGCTAAACAGCTGATTTTACTTATTTTTGACCAGAAGATCAACTTGAAACTTCTCATTTTTCTCCCAGAGCAACTTCCACCATGACTTTCTACAACTACAAACATCATACTTCTGTAAGCGACACAAAAAGAAGCTGAAAACTAATAACCAACAACACTGCTGTACCAGTCAGTATTAAAAGGGAACAGCTGGGAAATATACCTTTTTGTTTTTTATTGTTCAGGAAAACAATAGGAAAAATGTCCAATCTTGTTTTCTATAAAGATAAAAATCACCTACTAGAATCAGTAGAAGATGTAATAAGCATCTTGTTGGAAGAGCTGGTTTACTTTGCATCCAGTCTGAAATACAAAGTGCTGGAGAACCAGACACTGAACAGATAAAGATGTGTTGACATATTCCTCCTGTAACCATGGGCCAGAATGAGGACTTTACTGTAGCATAACCTTAAGTAGAAATAGAATTTGCACAAAAATGTAAAACTAAAAATGAAACTATGTTCCTGGGAACGCCTTAGGATTCCCCCAGAGATGCTGGCCCAAGTGGCTGGGAAGAGGGAAGTCTTGGTCCAAGTCTCGGCTTAGGCGGAGGATGAAACAAAAATGTATACCATGATCCAATTTGTTTGTTTTATTGTTTCAAACAAAAGGTTAGTTTTATACACAAGCAATAGTTTAAGTACTTAATGTACAGAATATTCGCCATTCTTAAAATTCACCTTTTTATGCAGTAACAAATAAAAGAAGTTGGTGTTAACTAGCTTATTAGTCAAGCTATCTGCTCTAGGAAGTAAAACTTTAAGACATGGCAAGATGAGAAGTGATAGATGGTGCTCTGTTGGTTTTCTACACTAGAATTGGGCTGGTAAGACTAAATGATATAGTAGCCAAGCAGTTCCTGGATTGGCTGATTTCCAAATGCCAGGCCACTGCCTATCAAGTAACATTACAGCTAGGTATGTCCGTTTTAAAGACTTTGCAATAAACGTAGATCGCTGCAGTGTATAACAGACATACATCTCATTCTGATATCAACCTTCCAATCATTCTCATTTTTATTTGTTATAGGACAGAAACAATTACATTAATCAATCATGATGAATCAATCATTGAAACAGTCATTTAGTAATTAATTGTTAACTGCAGACAGAAAACATATTCAGACCAGTAATTAAGCAGAAATTTATACATATAATTTCTGTATTTTTACTTTTCTCCCCTCCCACTAAGATGTGGGAGGGAATATATACAAGACAAAAAAAACTGTAAATATTTTCTACCCAAAACTCAAGTGGCATGGCTTTAGATTCAGCTGGCCCAAATACGATAACAACCTTTTGCTATCCAATTATTAATTAGCAATTTAAAATAATCATTGAGAGACCGGCTCTACATTACATTATTGTTAAGTCAAGCAGAAAGACTTGCACTTAGACATATTGTTAGAAATATAATTTGCTCCAAATGAACAAGCATCAACTAAAGAAATGCATTTTGGGCAAGAAAATGTTTATTGTGCTTTATATAAAAAGTAAATTTATTTGCAACATAATGTATTTCTAATATTATACAAAAAGGGGGAAATATGAACAATCTACAAAAATGTGCCATTTTCCTGAGATTAATCATCAGTATAATCAATACATTAATCCATAAATAATATTTACTTGGAGCCGTAATTTGTTCTATGCAAAGAAAACTATTAGCCGCTTTTTTCAGCCAGCTGACTGGCAGTTGGGGGATGTATGTCTGCTGCCTTACAGCTGGTTTCCTTCTTAAAAACCTTCCTAAACTTCTAACAAGAAACACCACAAGCAACAGCGTTTTCGTCCCCCCAACACTAAATCATGTCCACTTAACTCATAAACCTGCTTTTTTTCTTCTCCCTCTTCCAAAGGTTCCCCACTTCCCCCACCAGCCTCTGCAAACGGAACTGTTTAGACTAGCTTGGTCTGTATTCATGACACGCCACTCTCATGATGGACAGAGTCCAGACGCTCACAAGGCAGCAGCCATACGGCGGACCCACTGCACTGAAACCATTTCTCAAAAAAATGGTGTCCACCTGCCCGGTCTCAGCCATAACCGCCCTGAACCACACGTAAATCTCCTGTGTGACGGCTCACAGGAGTCATAATGCTCTCCCGCAGGCATGGCTGCAGAAGAGAGATGGGCCATCGGCGGCAGCATCCCCTGCCAGCCGCCCAAATGGACAGCCGGCACTGGTGAGGCGTCTTTACCCCACTCGCTCCTATCTGCATCCGAAGCTCCCTGCCGTATCGCCAAACGTGAGGGGGGCTTAGAGGTGGGGGTGGAGAGGGTGGAGTGCAGCGAAGGGTCGAAATCACAGGACTCCAAAGACAGCTGCAGCTTATAAGGAATGCGAGGGGCCTCAGCCAAGAGTGCAGGCAGGGAAACCATACCATATATGGCAACAGAGGCAGAATCTAATTTTTATCAATGAGCGGAGCGGGCATGAGAGTGGATTAACATGCAAAGGTTGAGCTCCCATCCCTGACGGGAGTCTGGTACGCATTAGCTGGCGCCCTGCGAAAACAGCGAGTGGGCAAAGGGAGCCTGCAAGCGCCTGTCTTCAAAACGGTGCACACTTAGGCTGTGCAAACAGTGAAGGGAATATGGACTTCCAGCACGCGATTGCACAAAAGGTGCAATCAGGAAAGGGAGAGGAAAAAAAAAAAAAAAAAAAGAGGCAGATACATTTATTACTGCTGATCAAGATTTGGAAGATTCATTTTTAACTTTATGTGCATTCAATTGGTAAACTTGTTCATATTTATCATGTGACGGTATTAAAGTTAATGGGATTTGTTGCAACGAAAAATAGCATCAAATTGAAAAATGTGAAAGTGTGTTTTCATTCACCAAATAAAATCCAACCACTCAAATCCAAATAAAATCTGTTGAATTTTCTGTTTTGACTTGATTAAAATTTAAAAAATAAAATAAAATACTGCAAGACAGGGTGAAGTTATAATATGTTGATATGCTCAGATTAAGTTTAAAGGCTTAAAATGATATGAAAAGAAGGAACACAGATCTTTCCACAGACTGTAGAGCTGGGTAGTTGTTTCTTATCCTAACACAGCCCAGACCTGCTGTGATTTATCTTTAGGAGGAGTGTTTTTTCTGGGTGAGGAAAGGTCACAGAGGCAATGAGTTAAAGCCTATTCCCTTCACATACGGTGGTTAATTCTTTAAATCTCCACGTCTGACTTCATCTTCAGTCTGCAACCCTACAAGGAACTACAGATACTTTTTTTCTTGGCTTCATAAAAATGGTTTGGAGGTGAAAGTGGAGATTTTGGAACTTCTCACAAGAGCAAATTTTATTCATTAGTTTTATGAGATGCAGTGAGTTACAGTGAAGAGGATGGCTGAAGGCTTTTGTTTGTGTAATGTAATCTCAGCATAAATGCAGCTGTTCTGCCAAAGCCTCTGAGGTTGGTTAGTGAACATTAGTGAGCAAACAGAATCATGAAGATCAAGAAACACAGCAGACAGGTCAGAGAGAAGGTTAAAGCAAGGTCAGATTACAAATCAATATTCTAAGCTTTTAACATCTCATGAATCATAAATATAGCATCTGAGAATGGGAAGAATATGGCAAAACTGCAGAAATGGAGCAAGGGAAGAGTTAAAGTTAGAGATGCACCAAAAATACCTGTAAAAAAATTCTAGATCGGGTAGCAATAACAATGTGCATTGCATAAGGGCAGATATATTTAGTCTAATGTTATTGCTTGTGCTCTGAGTGATGTCATACTTTGTCATTTATTTTACGAATTACTAAATATAATGAACCATGTGAAAGAATGTTTGTTGCAGTTTATTTTTAACATGTTTGACCAACGTAGTCAACCTTTAGTTTTTGTCAGTTTCAGTTTCTGTGTTATTTATTTGGATGCTATACTCCTCATTGAACTGATTGAATAAATTAAAGTTGTATTTTTTTACATGTTTGACCAAGCTTGTGAAGCTTTTGGTGCATGTAGGTGTGCTGTACTGATCCAGTTGTCAAACTTGTTAGTCAGTCCCGTTATGTCAGTGTTTAAAAAATGTTTTTAAGTCAATTCAGCACTGTTTTTCTGTACCGGATTATTATCAGTCGATACTGAACCTCATATATCTAGCGGTATCAGAAGTGAAAAAAAAAGTTGTGTTTTTAATTTAAAATTTCTTTGTTGTTTCTGGTTGTTGATTTATTTTGACCATTTAAAATATCTTCCAGTTCTAGGTTTAAAGAGTTCTTTACAAAATTAAAGTTTATTAGTCATTATCTTTCCATTATCCAGTCATTATCAATATCTTACTTGAAAATGGTCTCAAACAGCAATATTATAATTGCAATAATTTCGGCAATTTACCTACCAGCAGTTTTTTTTTTATTGTGACAAGCCTACTTTTGAGCTACAGCTTGCAGAGATATACTTGTAAAAGAAGCTACTGTAGTGTTTTTATTTGTAAAATAACCAATTATGTTTTTTGCTTTTATGCATCATTTATTGGGACAAAATGAAGGAAAAGATTAATTCTTATGGCAGGTACGATAACAACAAGGCCAAAGCAAAAACCTTTCATGAAGCAGGAGAAAGCTTAAAACTGTTTACATTTTAACTTTTATCCTCCACAGCTGGTAGTCAGCTTGATTTATGTCCTCTTGCATGCCTGCTTGTCTTCGAGACGTTTCTTACAATATTCATCAGTCACTCTCTACAATGCCTTAACTGTTTAATTCTTTTCATTCTGAGTTTTTACCTTTGAGTCGCCCATGCTCTCCGACTCCGACACCTGGTAGGTGAGGTCTGTCTCCTCGAAGCCTGTGGCGCTCATGCGCTGGTCCATGGAGGGGTCGGAGCGCGGCGGAGAGTCCGGCGAGTTAAGGCATGTCTGGATTAGGGCTTTGCCCGTTTCGCTTGTGATCATAGGCTGGAGTTTCCGGGTGGCGAACGTATAGACATGACCCGTTTCGCTGGCCACCAGCAGCAGAACCTGGGTTCCTGTCAGGGTCGAGAGTTCATAGGCCTGGGGAGAGAAAAATCAGGAACAGTAAGACATAAAATTTATATATATATAGCTCACCAAATTTGGACTTCCTTTAGATGAATTATTCTCAGCAGTGGAGGGAATATAAAAAAAATTCCCAATATCAACTAGTGGAAAAACAGAAATAAAAAGCCCAGTGCAATTTATAAATACCTCTGTAGTGAACCGTGACGTATTCCGTGAAACTGAATATAAGACTCCCAGAATAGAAGGTGTGATATAGGTGTGAGACAGCAAAGGGCCTTGTTTGCAAAAGCAGTGGGGGGGATATTAGCACTCCAGATGACTGAGGAACCATTCTTTAAACAGAGGTAGATTCTGCTGCCTTATCTGCATCATGTTCACACTCTGGCTCTACGGACAAGGAGCATCGAAATGTTACTCCGACCTCCTAAAGCTGGACTCAGATTGAAATGTCTTTTAATCTAAAAGACTCATCAGGTATGTGGAGGATGCTGCTGGGGTTGTCAAGGAACGGTGTCATTACCACCACCTTGGCACGCAAACCACAGTCAGAACAAGACGACAGACGAGCCATTGTACGCTGGAGTGCAGTCCGCTGTCGGACAGAGCGAAGAGATGAATCACATTCAAATGAAAAGGTTTTATTGAGCTGTAATAAACCACATCTCATCCCGTTCACGCTTGGCCTCCTTATACATCGTGTCTGTGTCTATCAGAGGTTACTCAAACAAAACCGCACAGCTTCTCTTACTGTTCTCTACCGTCTGCTTTTAGAAGCTGTGAGTTGAACCAACATCCAAAACCAAAAATGACAGACTGAGTGTCAGAGTTCATAAAGATTTCAAAAAGCATCCAGAGTAAGAGTAGCTCAATCCCTTTTAACAAACTATTAAAGTGAATGTAGACCATCACTGACCATCACTGTGGTTGAAGAAAAGAACTTGCTGTTCGTTAGAAACCATGACGGGAAGTTAGACAAACTCAAAAGGTGTGTGGTCAGACAAACACAAGGATGGACACACAAACTGGACAGATGGACAAACAGATTCACAGGCAGTTGAACAAAACCTGATGAGCAGTCAGGTGCCAGTTGAGCAAGTTAATTCATGTTGATCCAACAGTTTGTTCAGACAAACTGATGAATACATGGTTACACAAACTGTTTGATGGACAGACAAAAAAACCTGACAGGAAGTTGGTAAAATAGTTGAGACGTTGTCTGGACGGACACATAGTTAGAAAAATGGACGGGCAAACTGATGGATAGATGGACAAACCAGATAATGGACAAGAAGACAAACCAGTGGATGGACAAAAGATCTGAAAGACAGTAGGACAAACCAATATGTAGATTGTAGGAAAGTTGGACAGACTGATGAATAGATGCATGATCATCTGAGACAAGCCGATGAATAGATGGACAGACAGATGGATGGGTAGTTGGACAATCAAGTGGATGGACGGAAGAACAGATGGACAAACCGGACGGTGCACTAAAGGGCTGACTGACATTTGATGGCAAGACGAAAGAATGACTGGACAAGTACACCAAAGGACAAATGTATAATTTAATGGGTAGACACAAGAACAGTTGGATAAGCCATGGGTGGATAGAGGGACAGAGGGTTGGACAAAGGACAGAAAGCTGGATAAACTGATAGGGGTCATTTCAGTTTGCTTTACTTCAAGGTTAAACTTCGGGGCAGCCTGCATCCTCATCTCACACTCATACCCGAACAGGACTAAACTTTCACAAACCTGTTCCTGACTCTCGTACAATTTCAGGTCCCCACTGAAATATTTCTCAGATTCTAGTTTAGTAGACCTCTTCTGGTCCGCCTATCTGTCAGCTTAGTTGACCGATTAGACCAGAACAGGGCCAGGTTGAATAACTTGCTTCTGTAAAAGTAACAAACATTAAAATGAAGCCTCTCGGAAATTAATAGCAACTATTCACACCGTCAGGAAAAGCAGAACAGAAAATGTTGATTTATTCTAGCAGCAACACCAGTCATTAACAATAAACAGGCAATTTGCATCACATAGGTTCCTGACCTATCAGGAAATATGAAGAAAAACAGATCACAGTCAAAACCAAGAACTGAAAGCATTATGACTAAATCCTAAACAGACAACGAGTAAGGTTTCCTTTAAATCTACCAGGATCACCACAGTACAAAACAGGGCTTATGGACAAAGTTTTAATAAAACCCATTAACAAAATTTTTTTTATAATAAACCCCTAATTTAATGAAAACAATTAACGTTTTGGCTTCTCTGACTGAGCCGACAGGATTTGGTCATTATTTGCTTATTACACAGTTTTGTACAGCTATGCTTCCAGGAACAGCAAGGTAATCAAGTAATGAAAACATCCATTAGCGCCGGTAATTTGTCTTCATAGCTTCTTAAAACAAACTAAGGAGCGCTAAGGACGATGCACGTTCTCCAACTCAACAAAATGAGACCGGAGAAAATTACTCATCCTGCTGGTTGAAATCTTTAGAAAAGTGAATGAATTGTGCCTGCAGATCAGTTCCTGCATCACTTGTCTTTTTTTTTTTAAAAAAAACCTACAAAGAACATTCATTCAGAGCAGCTGAGATAATTTTTAAACTATGACATAGTGTCCACTCTTTGCTGCAAATTATCTTCAATTGGATCGAAGCACCTTTCAACATCAACTTAAGGTTTTGTCAGTTTCTCAACTGCATGTCTAGACTTTGACAAGGCCATTTAAGCAAACAAATATGCTCTGATCTAAATTGAATTCATAGACACTTACCCTAGAGAGAACTTATAATTTAAAGATCCAAGTATCTTCAAATCGACTGGCAGGAAGGATGTCCAGAAGCAGTCAGTCTTGCAACAAATCTTAAGTAGCCTCTGACTGAAGCATGTTGCTGTATTATAGCCTTGTGACTTTCATGGCATCCCAACAGCTCAATTTCCGGGCAGTAGAGTCGATATAACACGTCCTGGATGATGCCATCAGTTGGCAAATTTTAGTAATCCACCCAATTTGATTTTGACGCTTCTCCCACGGTAACTTAACATAACAACTGTCCAAAAGTGAAAAAGAGCAAAAATCCTCCAGCTGCACACCATCCAAAACCAGGGAGGATAATTGTCTAAACATGCCTCAACCAAAAAGGAAGAAAAAAAAACAAAATCATGAACAAAAGCCAACACATAAGAACTAAAGTAACAGATCTACTCCAACATGATGCCACCATGAGAAGTCCGAGTCTAGAAAACAATTCCTTTGTGCTTTGAGTTGTTCGTCACTTCATTTTTAAGCCTCTTATTAGCTTTTGTTAAGAATTGCTCTTGATTTAGCTCAATATATCACTCTTATCAACTCTGGGCAGCATTCCTGATCCTTCTGAAGAGGAGGAAAATCCCCACAGCATAAAACTGCCACCGCCATGTTGCACCATAAGGAGGAGCGCATTTCATTTTTGCCTCCTCTGAACCGAGTGCCTTCTTTCCACAAGTCATGACTCATGTGTTCACTAAATAACTTGTAGAAACCTTGACAACTTTCTCTACACCTTCCACTGTCGTGCTTGGTTTTTATGATGCACTTTAGGTCCTTTGACAAACCTCCTAAGCCTTCACAGAACAGATAATTATGTAATCGAGGACAACACATGTGGAGAAAGTGTGTTGCACTTAATTTTACTGTAAAACAAAATCTTGAGTAAAGTTACCAAGCGGAGTGTCTCCATGTATAAAAGCTAAAGCACGCAAAGTAAAGGGAAGGGAAGATGTGGGTCGATCTGTGCTCTCTGCATCCTTCAAAAGCGAAAACAGAGCTCCTCCTTGTTAGAGACCAAACTACTATAAATCTACCCACTCCACCCACCTGTCAATTTCTGTCATGGTTGGCATTAGTGTGGGCAACCGCTTAAAAAAATAAAACATCCCTCCCCACGTTGTGTCAAATAGTGTTCATGTTGCCAAGAGTCTACATGAAGACACTTCAGTTTCCACGACAACAGTCTGGGAAGAAAAAAACAACATTAAAAACCAAAAGAAATTCAGAAGAGAGTGAACCACGCAAGCGCCTCAAAACAGTTAACTAAGTGTTTATTTTAGCCTTTAATAAAGTTGTTCATCATTCCTCCTATAGTGAAATAACTACAGACATAGTTCCACAATATTTAACTTTAAATGGAGTTATGGGGCCCTAATAAAAACTGGACATTGACTTCAGTCCCCTCAAACCACCTATTACCCCCTTTTTAATCATCCATATTCAATAAATACATTACTAACACAGACATCTTTACAAAACTTCTGTAGAATAGGGAAATACCACATGCCAAACATAAATCCCTTCAACATTTAAATATTTTAACACGAGAAAAAAATATCCACAGAGGAGAAAACTGATTTTCTTAAAGGTCGTTTTTAAAAAGTTTTATTATGAATGACTACAACTAATTGGAACTTTAAATAAAGGAAATTTGCTACAATACATCCAACTCGTGTGACATTTCTAATGCTCCTGAGTGCCTCCTGCTGGATATGAAGCACTAAGCAGCTACTTAGATTGATTATAACTTGGGCCAAATCCGAGTGGTAGCCAAATAAAATACAGTGGACGGCCAGATTAGCTGAAGTTCAGGAATACTCGAGTCTCCCTTCAAGAAAAACGCTTAGAACTGCATATTTAAATCGTTCAAATACCAAATATACCTTCAAATATAAGATCCACACTCCTCTGACACAGCCAATCAGCGCCAAGGAAAATAAATTACGTTTTTGGATTGGCTGCTTTACAAATGCCACCCAATTGCACCCAGGTATTTCAGCTCTCCAAGCTGCACTTTCCTTTGAATATCTTAGATAATTTTTTTTTTTTAATCTGCAAATTTTGTGGGGGTTTTTTTGAGACATGCCAAAGGATCACCTCCAGATTAAAATCTGACCATTTTCCCTCAATCTGCTCTGATCGGTGGGTCAAATACTGAAAAATCTGAATTTCCCCTTTCAGTCATGAGCTGCATTTTAACCAAAGAACTCCCATAGATTTTGGTTCATAAAAAAAAAAAAAATCAACCACTTTAAGTTTTTTTGTTGAGCTTATTTTTTTAAAATCTGATAAATAGGTCAGGAATATGTGTTTTAATGCAATAAATAGGGTTAATTTCCTTTACTGCTTTCATTTTTGGCAGAGTTCAGAACTACTGTCTGTTCTTTAACAGAGGAACACATGTTTTCTGTTTTGTGTCCAAAAAAGAAAAAATCAAAACTAAACAAAAAAAAAAATCCACAAATGTCAGTATCGGCAGGTAAAAACCAGACTGGTGAATCTCTAGCAAATAGGCGACTGCTTTGCAAAGCTCTCCAAACACTACTGCTTGATAGGCATCAACACAGGCTTTGAAGATTAGGATGAAGAGGAAATTGTCATCCTCAGATCTTCAGTGTCACTTGTCACTCTGAGCTCACAAAAACCGAAAGCAAAAAAAGACAGACTAGAAGCCTGCAGGAGGATGTGGAGTCATGCTGCATGCACAGACTCCACTGTGCGCGCTCTCTGACCATCCTCTGATCCGTTTCCCCTCGGGTTTATTCAGCTGTTGGCACATGAAGACTACTGCTCCTCGCTGCCACATGGCCCTGCTTTGCGGTGGCGGAGGCAGCAGTCTGTGCACGGATGCAGCTGAAAGGGGCTTCTTTGCAGAAGACGCAGGCCTTCTTCATGAGCCTGCAAAGGTGTGCTGCCTGGGAACCTGTGTATGAATGAGTGTGTCAGGATATTTGGAAATCTGAGAGTCTGTGTGTGGGTTAGTTGGTGATGGTGGGGGGGTGAGGCATGGTCACAAATAGAACCATCATTGGCTCAAATCTATTTACAGCCCTTTGCTCTGACTTCCTTGAACCCACTGAGTCACATTGTGGTACAACTGTTTCGTCACAAGAAATGGACTAATCTGCTGCTCTGAATAAACACTTGAATTTACTCTCTATTATAAGTTTAAACACGCCTTCTTTGTCAGATTTTTCATTTTGTCATATTACAACTGCAAACCTCATTGTGGTTTATTGGGATTTTCTGTGACAACCCAATACAAAGTTATGAATAAATGTGAGGTGGAAGAAACACGTTTTCCGTTAAAATCCTATGAAATCAGGCCTTCATTTATATTCAATTTACTCTGATACCCCTAAAATAAAATCAGAGATGATGATGAGACATTTCAAACAGGTTTGAGTTACATAACTATACTCAAAATGTTGGACAAATCACAAACACTGTTCAATCCATCATCGGAAATGGGGAAGAGTGTGGCAAAACCGCAAACCTTCCAATGAACCAATCCTCAGAGAAGCAGCCAAAAGGCCAGCAGTAACTCTGGAGGAGTTGCAGAGTTCCACAGTTCAGGTGGGGGAATCTATCAGTGCAGACATTGTAAAAGAAAGATGTGCAGGGCACACAGGAAACGTGACCCAAGTTGCACTTTCTGGCCTACATGCAGAACAAACGACACTGCACATCACCTGAACACATGGAGGGAAAGAATCATGCATGTCTAACTCTAGTCTTAATTGAAACTGACCCAAAAATGGCCTACTCAAAGTGCAGCCATAGATTCAATTCAAAACTTAAGTTGATATGCAAAAGTTGGTGGGAACACACTCCACGTTTCCCCCCCAACTTTACACTTTTACACTCAATAAACTGCACGCCCGTTTGTGACATAAATAAAACCTGAAAAATTGGCAAGGCACTGCAGAGGCGAGCTGGGACAATAAACCCGAAACACCTTTTAACGCCTCACCTTTTTCATAATGCCCGTCTTCCTCTTGCTGAACGTGGTGTAGCGTCTCAGCTTGTTGTCGATAAATTCCATCTTTATTTTTACCCGCCCGCGTGTCTTCTTCCCCGGCTTTGCTCCGGCCACTCCCCCGGTCACCATGCCGTAGCCTCCGGCCGGCACCCCGAGCTCCTGCCCCGCCGCAGCCCCTTCCATCTCCCCCCTCTCCCGCTTCACCCCTCTCCTGCTGTCCCCGAGTGACCCCACCGGGTCGTCCTCGTCTCCGGAGTCCGAATCATTGTCCGAGCCGCTGCATAGAGGAGCGTTTTCCCGGTCCGGGTCGAAGCGGGCTCCAATGGGCATCACCACCCCGGGGTTTAACCCCACAATGCCTCCTTGGACGGCGGACTGCAGGGGGTTCAGCCCGGCCCCGTTCCCCGGTCTCGGCCCTCTGGAGCCCCCCGGCCCGTTTGCCCCCAGCATCCCGGCAGCCTCTCTGTCCGCCTGTCGCCCCGCCGCTCCGCCGCTCTCACCGACTTGACCCGTTCGGACCAAAACGGGACGAATCCCCGGCCCGTGTCCCGCCGCAGCAGCAGCAGCAGCAGCAGTCCTGCCCGATGCCGACCCGTTTCCAGATGGTGCCGACCCGACCTGGCTGGGTAACATTATATTCACAGGAGCGAGTCTCTGAACGCCAGCCAGAGAAGCTGGAGCGTGTCGAACCGTGAGGGGCCGTTAAAGCGCATACACGTCCGAGCCACAGTGGATGTAAACAAACCGGGCCGGATGACAGACTGCGGAGTCCAGGAAATAACCGAGACAAACTTTACAAACTGACGCTGCCCCCCAAAGACCCGTAAACCCCCGGCTCGGTTAGGCTCACCCTCCTCCTCTATTTCCAAAACTCCGAGCACTTTCTCAAAAAGGAAAGCGCGAAGAACGCCACGCCAAAGATTCCGCCGAGTCAGATAGTCCGCTGTACGTTTAAAAAAATAAACGATTCAAACCTATCGATTGGTGCACATATATCAACATTCGCTTGTACTTGATTAAAATCTTTATGTATCCCTGATCCAGAAGCGAAAACAACCGCCTAGCTTCAAAATACCGCATTTAAGAGCGGAGTGATACCAGAACCGGGGACTACTTCCCTCCTTATAAAGAGATACGTTTCCTTATTTGGTGCTGTCTCTCCTTATTTGGTGAGTCACAGCGTCCCTCATCGATTGGCTGAGGATTATCTGAATAGCGCTGTGATTGGTCGATGAGGTACACTCATTAGAATAAATACCAACATGGTTGAGCTAATGTCAACGTCACCGTGGGCAAGCAGGGACGCCAAAATAATGCGAGTAACAGAGTAAATAATAATAAAAAGCAACTTTATATATATTTCGAGTGAATGTTTTACGTAAACTCCGACCTAGAAAACATCTTAACTAGAAATGTTTTCATGCAAGAACTTGGCTTTAGCTTGGCCTACTGAGACCACAGCACCTCTACTAAAAAGTTCTCAAAGAAGATGGCTCTTAAAGCAGAGTCAGTTATTTTAAATAGAAAGTTCAGTGGAAGGATGAAGTTTTTCATTAAGGTGTAGAAATAACTACAGCTTTGAGAGGATTATAGAGCAAATATTTCAGATGACATAAACAAAGGGTAGTTAGTGCTTCTACAACCACCACCCAGGCTGGATTTAGGAGAATATGGGCCCCTGGGTCAGAACGAGTCTGGGGGTAAATCCAACATGTTTCTTTTAGGCAAGCACATTTGAATAGCTGCCAATCAGGTGTAACAGAATTGTATAATAGTACTTTGCATATTCATTTATGTCTTGTCCACCTGAAAAATAGTTTTTATCTTTGCATTTGTTTTTTCCTATAGGTTCCATATAAACCTTTCTAGTAATGTTTTCAACCATACTAAAGTGGCCCCAAATGCCAAAGTAACTATGTCAGCTTTGTATTGCAATATAATGCACTCTGAAAAATATAGGTGGTGTAGGACATATACTCAAAGCTATCTGACGTGCCTGTGTTTGGTTAGTGGTGACAATATTGCATCACTCTTTTTCAAATACCTTTATACTTGTCATCTACATAAAAATGTATATGGGCTCACGGGTTTTCTCTGGAAACATGTAAAATACAATGTTTCCAAGATTTTCATTCATTAAGAAAATAAAGTATTTTGCCATCCCTAAAACCATGTAGCCCTGAGCTGCTGCCTCAATAAACTCTGTGACTATAAACCAATGTTTTGCTTGACAACCTGATCAGTAACGCAAATATTTTATAAAACAGTAGTACTTGGGATGTTATAGCTTTTCAATAGAGACAGACAGTTTAGTCAGAAGTGACATAAAATGTGACCCAAGCAACAAAAAAGACTAAACTTGACATAAAATGTCAAGTTTATTCTCAAGTCATTCAAGTTTGTGGGGATTTGAACCCAGTCTAGCAACATGAACATGCAGTTTGCATATTCTCCCAGCACATACTGTCTTTCTGAGTATTGCTGCTTCCTCCCACAGTCCAGAAACATGGCTGTTAGGTTATGAGTGCATGACTCGTTTGTCCTGTGTATCTCCATGTTGCCCTGTGATGGCCTGGCAACCTGACCAGGATGGATCCTACCTCTCACCCACTGCCAACAGCCGGTATAAACAATGCATTAATGGAATTCAGTTGCTCTCTGAGGCCCTCTGCTGGTTGGCTTGAGATCTTCAATATTTTCTTGAATATGTGAATATTTGACACATCAGATTGAAATTGATAATGTGCAAGTCTAGAGCCACTCCTTGATTCTTTTCATTTTGATTCCAGGAAAACTAAATCTGATTGCTGAAGGTAGTTATGTGAAGAATGCTCCTTATGCCATGCTCAGATATAGTTTTGATTAGTTAAGTCACTTTACACTGACCTTTAAGAGGTAAAAAAAAAAGAAGAAAGAACATGAACTCATACAATCTGCAAATCAACTGAAATACCAGGCGGTTTGACATTAGCTAAACTATAATTTTGAATTTCTACAGACCTTTCCAAGCAGTTATGCAAAAAACTCAACTGAAAGGCGATGTATTTCTCTGTATCTATGTCGTTGTTTTGATACATTCAATTATCCTGGCCTACTTCTTATGCAGTTTATTTTCTCTAACATACCAAAACTCCAAGGAAATAGCTCCTTTGTAAAAAAAAAAAAAAAAGATGATGCAAAATACCAACTTGTTTTGAACCTGTTTAAATCTTATTCATATTTGCAATACAAATAGCACTAGAAAGAAGAAAATCTTTGCCTGTGCAAAAGGTTAATACAGCGCCATTGTGGTACAATCTTATCACTTTGCTGCAAATGCATTTGAGGACATTACAGAAAAATGCCCAGAACCTGGAACTGAACCAGGTCCAGCTGCATTTAGAGCTGTAGCCTCTGATGATGGTGCATCTCCTTTACCACTTTACACGTTTGTTTGTTTTTATGTATTCATGTTGATTTATATGCACTGTCCTGATGAAATAAATTCAAATTCAAACTGTATCCTCCATCTTAAGGAATGGTAGTCATAAACTTCACCTGAAGTGTTTGCTGCTCTAAAGACTACAATTAATTACAATTAATTGTCAGAGGAACAAATACGTGTATCAAAACTATTTCTCAATAAATACATGTTCTTACAATAAAAGCTTTGATGTTGATGCTGCAATAAAATATTTAATTATTTTTACCAGGGATGCCACTAAGTGTTGCTTGCATTCTGTATACCACAAAATTCCCTTAAGGCAGTCAGATGGCTCAAAAGTTTTTCTTTATATGAGAAACCATAATCAGTTACAATCAACATCTTATAGTCACACCCAGATGCAAAGATCAGACTAAATTACTTCTTTTTATTATCAGATATTACTGACAGTTGCCAAACCCTGTGTGTGTCTAATATTTAAGTCTCGGTATCTGCCCTTTAGTTTTCATCCTTGTAACCACTGAATGCATGAATCCAGGTTGCCATGACAACTAAAACAACCAGTGTTAACAAAGTGCATTACAATTAGTCATGACTTTATCAACAGACACTTTAAAAAATACCCTCAAATGAAAAAAAAAAATAAAAGTGGTTAAAGAATTGTCCAAGAGGCACTTCAGTGGTTAAGGTATTGATTCTCCTCCCACTTGCTTCTCCCAACAGGCAGGTTAGAACAGATGCTTTATTATATTTCTGACAGGCTTTCTCTCTCTGGAGCTGCTGGGTTTATATCTACTTATTGCAACAGCTCAAAGAAAACAGATCGACTATAGTTTGATAAGAGCTGGAACCTCATTCATAAACAAACCTTAATGATTAATAAAACTATGAACATGACTATTCACACCCGTCTCAAACATTTAGCATGAAGTTAGTCATCGAAAATTGAGAAAATGATCAAGAGTTATCTAAAATTACTTAACTGTTATTAAATTATTGAACTATGTACAGCCAGTCCAGAGGTTATGCATTCATCAAATATGTGAAAACTAATAAATCTTCTACAACTCCGGTTCTTTACACAGGGAATCTACCGCCCCCTACTGGTCAATAAGGGTAATCTTCAACACTGTGAGGTTGAAGATTACCTCAAATGTGTAATCTTCAAACCTTTTGTGGAAAAAAAGGTTGGAGCTTTTTTACAAAAAGCTTTTACAAAGCTTTTTACAAAAAGATTTTACAAAGCGTTTTACAAAGTTCAAAGCTAACAAACGGCAGCTTTGAACTTTGTAAAGTTTACAGTCTGTACTTTGAACACTCAGAAAATCAAACTGCTGGAGCAGGTTGACCATCGTTATTGGTTAATAAGCAGATCCCATACTTTTGGTAAAAAACAAAAAAAAAGTGTGTTTTTTCGACCTGCTGGGTTTCATAAGTAGATATACAGGAAGTAAGGCAGAGTATGAAAGAAAAGGAGCAGGGATAGGCCCAGTGCCAGGATTCAAACCCAGGACACCGAAATGGAGGAAGGAAGAATAAATTAAAGAATAAAATTATTAAAAACTCAATGGGGAAAAAAAGAATGAACATGGAAGGGAAAAAACCCATCAAATTTTATTTATTAAAATTTGTATTTAATCTTAGAATATATATTTTATCATTATCATTAAATTTGAATAAAACGAATTATATGATATTTAGTAAAAGAAATAAAGCTATTGATCTTCCTTTTGAAGTTGAT